>VFFE01004672.1:0-78887 GCA_008921705.1 Burhinus oedicnemus | reverse complement strand
TTTTTTTTTTTTTTTTTTTTTTAACTTGCTTTTAGTTGTAGTTGTGTCGAGTTCAGTTCCTCTCAGTTTTTCCATGTCCTCTATACAGGCAGGTCCTTGGCAGTGGTTTTCACTGCAGGAGGGACTTCAGGAGGAGATGCCATTTTAAGACTACCAAACTGCCCAGGAGCAGGCAAAGATCTGAAACTTCCAATCCACTTCATCAGTACCCAAATTTTCATGGGACAGACCTCGTTTTTAACTGCTTGTAGCTTCTTTAAACCCAAATTTGTTGCTGAACATCCTCTACAGCAATACCCCGCTAATTAGGTTTTGAACAAACACCCTTAGGTCTGCAGAGCATTTCCCTGCAGCTGCAAATTACCCTGCAAACCCCAGCCTTCCTGGGCAGCTCAGCACCAGAGAAGACCTGAGGGGAGACAGAGACGTGCTACACCCTACCTTTTTTTTTGGTTTTTGACTACCATAACCTTCTGCCAGACCAACCGGAGCAGTCCCCGAGAGGTCTACAAGGCGTAAATCACAGCAGCCCTGACCTCAGGGAACACGTACTCACCCATTAATCTCCACAGCAGCTCAATACCAACACATGGACAACTCAGAGCCTTGGTCCCAGACGGTACAAATTAGTTCTAACTATGCAAATCACAGCCATAAAACAAAAAAAATTCAAAACAATAGAAGAGAATCCAAACCTTACCAAGAGACCATTTTCTTCCAACATAATTTTTTGTCAAAGCTTGCTCCATAAATCAGAGCAGAAGTGGCTTGGGTTTGATGACTTCATTTGAGATGAAAACGTCAAAGCCTCTTGTAGTGCAAAACCGACTTTTCCAGAATCACCTTACATGCTCTGAAGCATGAGGAGATTTACTGATGGCAGCCGTGCATTTGCAGGGCTCCCTGCACCGCTGCCTCCGGCGCCCTGGGAACAGAGGGGACACGGTGCAGTTCCCATCCCCTTTGCTCAGGGATCAGTTGCAATTGAAAAGGCTGGTTTTCCAAACCACGTTTCACATCTCCGTGGAACAGCCGGCCCATACCTGACACTTAGGCAGTGCAGGAGGAAGACGCCAGAGGATACGCAGTGGTGGAGAGGGAGAAGTGGCACGCAAAAAAAACCCCCAAACAACCCCAAAATAACCCACAATTCTTTCCCATTTAACCTGATATGATGGTTAACCTGAGGCACTGGAGCAAAATATTCCCATGTTCAGCAAAGATAAGACATGACCCCAGACAATGTGCTGCTCTCACGACGTGCCGCTCGGGTACCGCAGCGATGCATCCACCCGAGCGGCAATGCCACAGCACACGGTGCTCCACGCCAGCTCTGTTCGATCTGCCCACCTTGATGCCACCTCCGCAGGACAACAAGGCTCAGAGGAAAGGCACGGCATGGGGCTGGCATCTAGCGACCGCGCTGGGCAAGATCCTGCTCAGAAACATGATGTAGCACTTGCCACCGCATGCAGATCTTAACAGGGAATAAGTATCTTGGTCCCACTTCACACAAACCCCTCGATACCTCCAAAATAGTTGCTAGAGTGCGGAAAAAACAGCTCTGAAAAGCCAAGCCACCATCCTGCCTGCACGCATCCTCCTGGCAGCAGCTGACGCAGGTTTTCGGGGCATGCACCTCTTGCACCCGAAATGGTTAAGTTTCACTTTGACGGCCTTCTGCAAGTAAAAGCTGGGCTCTTCCTCAAGCAGTTTGGGATGCCTTTTTTTCATTAAATCACTCGTTCCAAGTTGAGAGCTTTCCGTAAATTTAATTTGAGCTAATCATTTTCTTGCCAAAGGAGAAAAACAAATCAAAGGTTTATTTTAATGCTATTGAATTCAATGCCTGTAAATTTAATTTCTATCTGTACTTTTGTTTAAACATTTTACAGTGTTAATTACAACAAGCAATGCAAATTAGTCTTCCAGTGTAATAAAAGGCCTGTTATAACAGATAATAAATAGCTTTGAACCATAAGCTCATTAAGATGCTGTTGAAGTGCGTGCTCTGACTCACAGGTTAAGATCAAAATCTTCATCCTAAAACCAGGATGAGGAACTTTGCGGCAACTACAAGCTGCGAGCACTGACGCAGAACGTTGCATTCTTTCCAAAGGAAGATCCTGGAGAAAACGGACGGTCTGAAACCAAAGACACAGAAACTGAAAACCTCAATGTCTGAACTTAGTACTCCAACCAAGCTGTTTTAGACAGGTACCATGAAGCTCTGCTCACTACTTCTTCTTATCCGTGACCATTTAAATGCCAAGGTTGGTGCAAATAAATGATTTCTTTATTTGAATAACTGACATCCTCCAACCCATGCAGCCCCGATCCCCTGTCTTAGATCTGTAGGGAAAAACAGTTGAAGTGTCGAATATGGTCATTCTCTTGCAGTACATACAGGACAAGCTCAGCACCTTTCTGGTCTTCCACGTGGATGTGATAAGGTCTCACCTTAACCTGTTCTCAACCTGCAGCCCAAGGGAGAAATACTGACCAAGGAGAGGCAGGAGGGATGGAGAGAGGTGCCAGGCTGTGTGTGACAGCTCTGAACTCCAGCTCCTGGTTGGGAGCAAAGGGCTTTGACGAAACCCCACCAAGCGCCCAGTGCCAGCACGCAGTGCCCAGGCAGAGGCACAAGTGTTCCCTGGCTGAGGCACCCAGGCACGGGGCAGGAGCAGAGATCCAAAAGTGTTCTGTCGTTTTGAGACCTTGGAGAGATTTGGCAGACCTGGACATGGAGCCGAGCAGCGAAGTTTTCCTTGCTGGACTCCAGGCTGACTGTAGGATAGCTACAGGATACACAGGATTTTGAAGACATCTGGTTGATCCTCCCCTCGTGATCCAAAAGCCTGAGAAAGAGGAAGGTTGCCTGCCAACATGCTTACATGCCTGATATACTGTTGACACGAAGCCAGAAAAGACTTACCACTTCCAACAAGGAGCAGGTGATGGCTGCTATGATTTGCTGATATGAATTACAGCAGTGCTGCTGCCAGCCAAGGCTTGCACGGGACGCTGGCCTATCCGAGGGAAAACCAGCCGGCAGTGCTGCACTGTGACACGCAGACGCTTGCACGTCCCACAGGGATGCATGAATGTTCTCCCACCCAGGGCCACCACATCCCAAGAGGCAGATCTGAGCCCTCAATCTGCAGAGTTGCTGCTGCAGCTATGCACCGGGATGGAGACATGGGGAGGCCTGAAAAGGCACACACTTAAAAACAGTCAGTGAGCAAGAGGAAAACCTCCTTCTCACAGGTAAGAAACAAGACAGTGATATGAACGCAAGCACCTTGCTGGTCAGCAGGACACTAATCCCGTTCTCTGGACCTCACCATCCTTAACCTGCACCCAACTCAAAACTTGCCGGGGCTGACCAAGCACCAGCATGGTGCTCCTTCCCTCCTGCCTTTTGGAAGCGCACCAGTCCCAATACCAGATGCAATTGACCCCATGGTCCTCGTGGCCTGGACCTCGCATGTGTGCAGGGATGATACAGCCTCAGCCCGAGGAACATCCCTTTCCTCTGCACAGTGCTCCGGGTGGTTCATCCAGAAGAGAAGGATGCGAATCTTCTTATTGACGGCTCCCAACAGGCTGCGCAGCAGGATCACCATCTCGCTTTCTGCTGGATGGAGGGACAAAGGCTGTGTGTTTGGAGCACCAGCTCAGCACGGACAAACAGCTCTGACGCTTGTAGTTTGGTCCTAAGGGGAATTATACCCTCCTCACTAAACGGGAAATTAAGGAGTTAAAAAAAATACTGCGAATCAAGAAAGTCTATCCTTAATACCATTACTGACTGGCTGTTCTATGGATTCAGGCCGTGTCCTACCTAAGGAAAAAGATGTTTAGAGAACAATCCTATAATCAATTTTAAAGATGTACCTTTTGCTCAAATGCCAATGCTTTGCTAGCAAACGCTGCTGCCTGATCTCTGTTTTCCTGCCTGCTGTGGCCCAAGTGTTGGCTGAAAGGAAGACTTACCCCAGAGAGGAGACCACAGCTTGCAGTCTTTTCAGTCACCATCTCCCTACCTACTTTCCTCACCCAAGACAAAAAATCCTGGGCAAACAACCACCAACCGCTCTGCTTTCATGCAGCTACGAAGAAGGCAGATTTTACAACCACACATCTGGCACATCAATGGCTTTCCTTGATTCCTTCTGCATGGTGCAAATGACATCAACTCATTGATCTCATAAGTTAATACGGATTTCAAAATAAAACACGCAGGCAGGTGTTTTTCGCCACAGTTGGCCTTTTGTCTCTTAGATGCAAGAACAGCTAGCAAGAACTTTAGGAAAGTCACATAGGTCTGGGCGGAGGTGGTGGCATGGCGTCTCAGCATGCTGGGCTGCGTTTCAGATCTGGTTTCAAAATGTTGGCTCAGCCACAAGCCTCTGGTGTGACCTATGGCCAAGGAGGCTCCTCTGCACCAACATCTTCCATTTATGAACCAGGGTGAGACTCTTCCCAACCTAACCAGTGTGCTCCGGCTCTGCAGAGCTCCTGCAAGGACGAAGTTCACCCACATAGCAAACATGGCTTGAAACCAAAAGCAAAACCTGTATTTGCAGCTAAAAAGGAAGAGCCTTGACCAGAATCTCTAGGTATATAAAATAATCACAATGTGCAAGAAAGAGGAAGGAGCTGAGACTCGGGGAGAAAAAGAAAATGAGGCCAAAACCAAAGAAAAAGCAATGTTCAAAAGCGAGGTGCACATAAATGCGTTGTGCCCTTCTGGGGTCATACAAAAGGTCTGAAGAAGGTTGGGCCGGTTCAACCCAAGGGTGTGTGGAGAGGCGAGGTGCCTCTAGCTCACAGTTCTGGAAACATAAGCCTCATTTATTCTTCCTGGAAAAGTACGGGCAGCTAGAGAGAGATCTGGTAGGTTTACGCTATAAAAAGAGAATGGTACAACACAGACAAGAAGGAATTTTCCATTCAGAATTAATTTGTTTTCATTAACACCCAATTCCGTTGCTCTCTGTTAGAAGAAAAGCTCTTCTGTTAAAATTTCTAGGGGCTGAAAAGGCCAATGAAGGGCTGAAAATGCTCCTCCCCATAACAATGGATTCGCTACAGAGAGTGCCCACAGAAAAAAGCAGTATCAGGCTTCATATTCCTGATATTTCTGAGGTTAGAAAGAGTAGGGTTAAAAGCAGAGTTTGGTCTCCTCCTGCCATAAACAGCAGAGTTATTTTGTCTTCAATACAGGAATCCCACAAGCCCCAGGGAAAGCAGCAGCCGTAATATGAGCATCTTCATTAATAAACTTCTTCCATACTTTAGGATAATTATTGGCATGTAAAGAGAAAAGCATAAACCAGCTAAGGTGTTGGAACAAGGAAGGAAATCCCGTAGAATCAGATTAATACAGAAATAAACAGAAATGCAACTCTGCCCTTCTTCCCTAAAGACTAACATTCAAAAAAGGGAAGTGAAATGAACACTGAGACAGCCCTGTAGGTAAAAAGAGGAATAAAAGTCACTTATCAGGTTGCAAAAGAAGGCGGTTTTTGGAAACTAGAGTATATTTTACAGATGAGAAATTTAACACTGTCATCTCTTTCTACAGAGTTGATGCACAACTCTGGGAAATCCAGAATCAATTGCAAATATTTACTCCTGATAAAGATATTTGAACAAGTGAAAGGAGATTTCAGAGAGGAGTAAAATTCAGCAGAGCTGGAGGATGTGGCTTAGTAAAGCTCTAGAAAACTGTGTACAAAATACTGAGTGCCTGCCTATTTCTAGGTATCATGAACTACTTCCCTTTGGCTTCCTACACCCGTTTAAAGCCCTTTTACAGTGGATAATGAGAGTTTTGCAGTAATTTCCAGCCAAGTTGGTACAAACTTTCAGGCAGCTGCCAGGCAAGCCCTGGTGCAGCAGCATCGCCGTGCCATCCCGGCTTGGGCTTTGGCATCCCAGAATGGAGAAAAGCACGAAGGGCTTGCAGCCCCTTCCCCATCCCTCACTGCTGGCAGCGGCAGGCTGAAGCAGGGCTGGAGCAGCCCCGGGTTTTGCAGTCGCTGGGTCCGCAGCTGCAGAGCTCAGCAAGGGACCAGAGAGGAGCAGAGCTCTCGGAAACCTGCCCCGTGCCGCAGGGATCCCCCCGCCACTGCCCAGGGTGGAAATGGGATCCTGATGGCAGCGTCCCACTAGCTGCCTGTGTTTCAACATCTAGGCATTTTTTTCACTCACAAAGAAGTGAACGGCCCCAGAACTCAGGTCGTGGTAGTTTTGCAGACGGATGGAAGCAGACAAGGGATGGAGACCTCAGCAGTGGGGAGATGCTGAAGCAGGGACCAGGAGAGACCCCTGCCCCCTCAGCACAGTGCCTTGCACCACAGTTACAGGAAAGAAAAACGCGTGCACGATATGAACTGCTTTATCATCACCCACAACTGTCTCTGCAACTGCACAGGGCATCCCAGGAAAGGCTCTCACTGCCTCCGGCGGTGCAGCCCGAGCAGGAATAGGGATGGAAAGCTCCATTTCCAACCCAGCCTGCAGCAGCCAAGCCTGGGTGTGGGAATGTGCTGCCTGCGGCTGCTCACCTTCCCCATGCTGCTGCCTTAGCCCTTCCCGGAGCTCTGCTGCCAGGAGCAAACTCAGATAGGAGTGAAAGATGAACTTCAATGGCAGCACGGGCGATAAGAGATGAAATAGAGAGGAGTAAGGGAATGCTAACATCACTTCCCAGGTTGAGCAATGGCCTGCAAAATTTGCAGCTACCACAAGACTCGCAAACATGAGATGCAGCAATGCACAGAGATTGAAGGGTGCCTGCAAACAGCCTGAAAATAACACCGGGCTGGAAGACGCAAAGCCTTGACGAGGCAGCCCTCGACCCTGCGGCGCGCCCCACCACCCCTCCTTGGAGATGCCGAGGGGGGCTGGAGATGCCCCCGCGAGGAGGGAAGCATCGGCCGCCCCTGGAAGGCAGCTGAGAAAGGACAGGGACATATATGAAACGTTTCCTGGAGCGGCTGCGGAGACAGCCGGCTTCGCTGGAGACCATGTTTCCACATCGCCCCACAGCTACGAGCGCTCACGCAGCCCAGTCACGTCTGGCAGCCCGGCGCGAGCTGGCAGTGGCTGCCCCCTCCGAACCCCGGCTTGGGGGGGACCTGTTGCCCCCCGACCCGCTGGGCACCCCCGGAAAGCCAATGGGCACCAAGCTCCCCTCCTCCGCTCCCTCCAGCTTGACTGGTCCCACATATACATGCACTCAGCTGCTGCCCTGCTATACAGCCCAAATTCTGCTTTGTTAGGGTTTTTGGGTTGGTGGCGTTGGTTTCTTTTTTTTTTTTTAATACTATGTTTAAAGTTGTATATTGTTCCAAAGTTTCCTTGTTTCATGTCATTGTTTGTTACTGTGTTTGAAAGTTGGCACATATTTGTTCAATTAAAGATTTATTTGCACTATTTGTTGAATAAAGATTATTCTTGCTAAAAGCTAAATAAAGTTTCATAAAAACTCACACATCCCATAAACAAAATACAATGTCCTTTCCAAAAAATCATTGCACAAAACATTTCAAAATCACTCAATTCATTATACAATAAATCCACACACAAAATAACAAGACCTTGCCAGAATACATAATAAAATCTCATTACAACACTTTCAGACCCAAGCTTCAAAGCGGGAACACAAAGCCCCCATGAACCCCTTGGCCTTGAAAAATCGCTAACAGCGTGGCCGGAGAGACTCCCCGGTACCTCCCGAAAGCCTCCGCACCTCCACCAGCACCCATGGGTGCCGGCTCCCTGCCCCTCAGCCGCCACCGGCAGCTCTGGACCCACGGTGGCTCCCGGCCAGCGGGTCCCCCCCCACCCATGCCCCGGGCTCAGCCCATTGCCATTGTGCGGCTCCTCATGGCTGGAGCGGAGATGCTCTCTCATGGCCCCAGCATCACATAAAAGCGCTCGCAAACCACGGAAACAGAAGGCGAGCAGGGCTTCCAGCAGCATAAGGAGGAGTCAGCACAATTGCCACACGAGCCCCGAAAGCAGAGCCCCACTCTTCATTAAAGCAACAGGCGGAGTTTCTAAAAACCACGGATCCTTCCAGAGCCCAGCACATTAATAATCAGGTTGATGATGGTTACGAGTTGGCTTTCCAAAGCCCAGCTAGTTGAGAAGAAAAAAAAAAAAAAAGAAAAAAAAAAAAGTCCTTTAAGTTTGGGATGAGGTTTGGGGCAAAAAGCTGTGTCGCAATACGCTTAGGGAATCCCAGCCATGCAAAAGCATCCCTTGTCCTCCCGGACTTGGCGGCAGCCCTCACCACCAACTGCAAAGCAAAATGGCAGCCCCGGCTGGTCTGCTTGCCCCCGGCCGAACGCTACCATCAAACACGGCAAACGCGCTGGCAGCGTCAGCCCCATGCTCCAGTACCCCGAGGGCATCTTGACCTGCCGCAGAAGACGACAGTGGCGTTTGCCACCCAACTGCCATTGCCACCTGCCCTGGTTGCGCCAAGACAAGTTTCAGCTAAACCTTCTCCCAGCCCAAACCCAAGCAGCTGTGCCGCGAAAGCCGTGCCACCGCACTCCACGCGGCCGTATTGTGCCACGTGCAAGGGTCTCCATCCCTGAGCACTCGCTGCTGTCCCAGCGCACGGCAATACCCAGCTGTGACAAACAGCCTGGCTCATCTACAACTCCAGAACCACCCCGATTCTCCCCACTAACTACAGTTTGGAAGTCGGAGAGGGTTTTTTTCCCCCTACCTCATTTTAAGTGCCATAAGCAAAGCCAGGGCTCCGCAGCCAGGCAATCGCCATGCACCAGCTGCACTGGCTGCCCCGTGCTCCCTCCGGCAGAAAACCGAAGCTTTATGGATGCACTTACCTACTCCCCTCTGAGCAACAGCTGTCCCATGTGGATTCAGTTATTTTGGAGCAGCTACTCCGAAACGGCGCTCGCGAGAAACCCCCTGCGCAGAGAAGCCCTCGGCAAATATCAAAGAGCAAAGAGAGATACGACAGATCACGAAAGCTGATGGCCGTGCCCAAGACTTGCCTAGCTGGGTGCAACAGAGCTCTTGGGCTCAGCTGAGCAAGGAAAACTCTGGAATAATGCTAGGAAGACCCTGCTGAGAGGAATGAGGCTATGGAATAGCTTTCCAAGAGAAATGGAAGCAGAGTTAGCTCTGCTGCCCAAACAGTGAAGAGGAAATTAAGACAAGCAGCAGAACGCAGACCACGGCAGTGAACCCCATCTCCTGACAACCCAGGTTTTGATGGACACATTTTCCATCACCTCGACAAGCTCCTTTCATTTATTAAAATAAGCTCCTAGAGATGGTACCACAGGCTGGGGGAGAGGGGACAAACTCAGCTGAAGGACAAAGACCCTTGAAACGGCGCTTGGTGAGAAGAATGGAGATGGACTGTGTGAAGGTCACCCCCACCCCAAAGCGAGGGTGAAAAGCTGTGTTTTTTCCTGCCGTTTCAAGCGCATAACCACTTGCATTAGTTGCTAGAGACGCCTCCCTCCCAATTCTTCACTGAATATATTGTCTCACCAGGCAGAGGAGTATGAACTCATCGTGGTTTCCCAATCCTGACCAGGGGCTCCGCGAGCTACTGGCAATACATATAATAAGTTATTATGCAAATAAAAACTGGACTCAGCCAAGTGAAATATGCTGGCTCTTAAAGTCCCATCTGCATCACAGCAAGGATCTCAATGAACTTTAAAATACTTATTGTCACCACAATGGGCAATATTATATTCTAGTTTGGATCTGTTCCTTCAGAGCATTAGCTCTCATTTGTAGATATTTTTAGATTTTCCTATCCCACTCCTCATTATGAAACACTGAGCTGCAGATTGATTTATTTCTTAAAAGCAAGTTGCTGTTTTCCCAATAACAGATTTAACAAATTTGTTCCACCTGTTCAGTTATGCTTCCAATGTCTTTTTTGTGGTTTCATTGAAGTTTTTTTTAATCCAAACCTCAAAGACTCCAAACTCAGCATTAAAAGACAAGCTCAGCATCATCACTACCACTCACAATTCAAATGCTGCTCCAAATTACTGCAAGCTTTCATTTGTAAGTCGATACAGACAGCAAGATTATTAAGCTTAATGGCTGTGGGCGCAAACACACGCTCTTCGGAGGGCATTCTCCTACTGTAAATCCTATCTCTGCAGTGCACAGGGGCTCGCTGCATTATCCTCAGCATCTTCCATCACCTTGGCTAACCTCAGCCGCTAATTATAAATATAGAGCTACTAAAAAAAAAAATTAAAGAATCCTACACATATTCAGCAGAGTCCCTCGAGCCCAGTGTTTTTCACCGCTTTATAGTGCCGGCACAGGTCAGACACCAAGAGCACTGAGAAAGGCAACGGCGTCCAGGAGACCTCTTGGTCTGGAGGTGATGGATACAGAGCCATAAACACCCCCCCCCTTTTATTCCAAGGTGCACGGCTGTGATCCTGGGACTTGAAAGAAAAGCTTGGTGCTGTGCTATTTCATTAATGTAATGACAAGCAGCTTTCTTGCACACCCAGCTCACTGAGGAACTTTATGGGTTAATATTAATAACAGCAGATGTACAGTCACCTTACCAGCAAGAAATCGCCCTTTCGGTAACTCCTTGTAACCAGAACGATAATTAGCATTCTCAAACCTCTGCGGCCAGTCCAGATAGTTGCCAATTCTGAAATAGCTTGAAATAAAAGCAAGGAATGACAGGAAAATCTGCATTCAGCAGAAACGCATTCAGCCTTTCACATAAGACCAAAAACCCATCCTGACAATCGTTAACCATAAGATTAATTATCTTGGGATTTTATTTATTTTAGAAGTTGAATCTAGGGAATTCTTTGCTATCAGGTATCGCCACAATTGAGAGACTCAAATAATTACAGGAAATACTCAGCTGTTTGGATAACAAGAATGCACAAAGTAACAAAAGATGGCACAAAATTAGAAAGTGATAGAAACGCTCACCCTTCACCATCCAAGAGACATCCTAGCTGTAAATGGAAAGAAGCAGTTTACCAAAAGCTGAATTATTTCATAATAATAATAATTTGCAGCTCTCCCCAGACTCGCTGCTCCCAGCTCCATCACGCCAACTGCAAGGACTGGCTGCACCCCTGGGCCAGCTCCACATCACTCCAGCCACAGCCTGGACCACACGCTTCTTTACCGAGCACTACAAACTTGGTTGTGGTTCTCCCCATCTGCCCTATTACATTTTCCCCTCCAGGCCTGATGGTGAACACCTCACCCGCATGTCTGCTGGTGGGTCCTCACACAGGTAATGATGCCAGCAATGACGTGCTGAGAGAAGACCTGCTGGCAGGTCTTCTGCGCCAGCCTTGCTGTGAGGGAACAGGTCACCTGAAAGCAAGCACCCAGGATGACACCCATAACTGCCCTGGCCGGGGTCAGAATCAGCATGATGCCTTATGGTGGTGTCGGTAAGAAGTATCTTGGGGGAAGTCTTCAAGGGAAGATGCTCACCAACATCAGAATGGTTTTACCCACCATCAGTGAATGAAGAGTCCCTCCTGATGGCTGAGCCTCCAGAAAGAGGGAGTCCATCCTGGCAGCAGAAGGGAGACTGGGTGCTTAGGACACCAGGGCAGTGACAAATTTACCCTTGAATTGAAGAAACGGGACATGGCTGCTGCTCCAAAAGACCCAATGGAGTACTTTTAAGAACAGTTCATTTCCTCAAACAGTAACCTATTTTCATGTAGCCTTGATTGACCATAAGAAGTTCAAGTCTTAGAAGAATAATTTTCAGATTTCCAAAATCATTCCTCAGCAAATATTTTAGAAGTAACATTTAACTGCAGCAATTTATTGGCAGAACATGTGAGTGCACAGGTGTGCACCAGAGCTGGCCAAAGAATTCTGCTTAATTTATGCGCAAACAGTTATGTTATGGAGATATCACAGGGAAAAAAAGAAAACTAGGATCCTGTAAGAAATAACCCAAGTCTTTTCAATCTGAAAATGTCGGCATTGTGCAACGATAGCAGAAACCTGAGAATAATCTTCTTCATTCTTAGCATGAGACTGGGAAAAAGCAAAATATTTTTACTCACCAAAGCGATCCTCAAAGTGGAAAACATACATAGCGACATGTTTCCAATTGGGTAGCATGAAAATTTAAAGCTTAAGCGGATTTTAACCTAAAGCAAATTTCTAAGAGTATTCAAGGCTTGGTATTACTGAAGTAATACTTGAGAGGCCTGAGACTGAACCAAGGCTTGCCTCTGTGCTCCTCAAAGACCTGTGACCCAAACTCCCCCTAAATAAATTTGCAAAGAACAAGTTTCATTCCCCTTGCAGCTATTTACAAACGCAGACCAGCGCTCCAAAAGCTAAAGTGAGAGTCCCGCAAGCCTCGGCTGCCTGCTTTCCTTCGGCAGCACCAGGACTTGGTCAGACGCAGCACGGCATCTCCCGAGGCTGCACCTCATCCCAGCTACAGGTCCTTTGGTCCACAGCAAAACTGGCTTGCATCTTCTGCCAAAAAAAAGAAAAATTTCTGCAAAGCCCTGCTGCACTAACAGAAAAAGTCTAATTTTTTGGGGGGTGGATGTAGCGTTAGGGCAAACCAAAACCTGACTGTGGTAAATACCGACTCCTGCTAAAAGTAATTTCATCGGGGTCTTGGAGAAAGCAGGCAACAGGAGAAGAATAGCAAAAGGGAAATCCTGCCACAGACATACAATTTGCACATGCACTCACTTGCTTTTACCCAACAATTAAAGCGGGAGCCGTTTCTCCCCAGCCGCCACTCGGCGTAGCCATTACCGATTGAGTGACAGCTTTACAGGCCTGAAAGCTATTTTGTGTAGGGAATCAACAGCGCGACACAGCCCGCGCCGTCCAGACACGAGCCCCAAACGCTGACTGGTACACAGAGCTGTCAACATACTTCACTGATATAATCAACTGAAAATGTATAGAGCTGCCTGGAAAAAATATCCACCCCGCCAGATTACATGCTCCGCTGCCTCCAACTGAACAAAACCAGTTTTGAAGCTTGCCAAAGTTCGAGAACTTTCAAAATATTAGTTAGTTGCTGCAAAACTGATCCAGGCTGGCCAGACGAACAGCAGGTAGTACCATACCATTGATAAAAAGAGAAGAGTACCCACAAAAGTAGCCAAACCTCGAAAAAGTGGACAATGTCTAAAAGATTTAACTGTCCACCGAGAAGTCAGGTTGTCTTCCCTTCCTTTTTTAAATGCTTATTTACTCAGAGGTTCACTCAAAGATGTAAGAGCCACCACCAGTCTAGGGGTCTCAAAACCATTCTAGGGGTCTCAAAACCATAGTGGCTCAGCACGGGGCTACTGTAGTCCACCCAGAATTACCCCTCAGGCCACCACACAGGGCGAACTCCCCCCCGGTGACACAGCTGGACCTCTCTCCAGTCTTGGAGATGGAGCTGACAAGCCAACCTGCAACAGTGCTGTCATTCCCACCCTATACTCAATCCATTGCTTCTTGACCTTCTTCAGCAAGACACCGGAAGATGCAGTGAAGTCCAACATGTCATTGAAGCCTCCTTACAAGCAAAGCACACCTCTGCCGATCTTCTGCAGGTGTTGCAATTGGCACTTCCTAAACAGACTGACACCTCTCTCTTCCCCATGGACAACCACCCTGGCAGATTGTGTTAGAAAAAACCTTTGTAGATGAAGAGCCCAAACTCAGCCCAAACCAACCATCAATTCATTATGTCTGAAACGAGCGGCACAATTCATTGTACCTAAAACTAAAACTGAGCACTATGCAAGACTGTTCATCCTTCCTGCAACTCCAGCTGTCACGCACACATCTTCACTAGCTTTCAGTCAACATACATCAATACATCTTCCTACACCACCTCCTCCTAAATCATTCCTCTTAAGGTGTGAAAGCCACTAGTATGCCAAGCCCAGCTATATCAACCAACCTAGAAGCCACCACAACAGCAGCTGCCTCAGACGCAGGACTGACAGAGCATCGCTTACAACATAGACAATCTCTTCAATCTCTAAACCGCTGGTAAACACCATAAAATTTCCCCACAAAAGTCCAAGATATTAAAACCCAGAGTACTCGCCTTAGAAAAACTAAAAGCCAGAAAAAAAAACCCAAGAAATTGCCCTGGGTTTGTTACTGTTGTTACATTGCAGGCGCCCATCAGCCTGACACGTACCCACATGAGAGCCCACAGGCGAGCCAACGACACGAACCACGGGGCCGGCCAGCTCACCCCATGTTGCTTGCTTGTTCATATTCACTTGCTCGTTGTCAAGACCTTTCCCCGAAACACAATGAATCTGTGTTTTTCCTTCACAACCAAACTCTGTACGAGCATGAACATTTAATTTGGGTCCATTTTGGGGCAAGACCAAAAATAAAGACCAAGGAAGAAGAATTTCTGGAACACCAGTAACTCCGACTCAATTTTGGAGACGTAAGGCATATTTCATGTCAGTTACTAACATTTAATGCTAACAGTGTCATTTGCCCTTCAGCTACAAGAAAGGCATGTAAGCAACCCTAACCAAACAAATTTCCCCATTGCAAAGCATTTCTGCCAGGAATCGCAATTTGAGTGTCATGTTTCTTATGCCCTTCTTTGTATAATAACCCTCTAGGTCCATGCTTAGAGACAATGTTTTTTCACTTGGTATTACACATGGTAGCATTAACAGAGCATCCTAGACGTCATCTGGACCAACTCCAATGTCAGTGCTTTTCTGTATCATAAAATCACAGCGAAATAAAGGGGAATAGCTGGATGAGAACTGATGTTACCGCTTTATAATCTGAACAACTGTTATTGATTTTTCGCAGCAGAGTGTCCCTATTTCCTCCTCCCAGCAACATTTAAGGCCAATTCCAGTCGCAGCACAAGGTGATGCCATGAAGCTCCGGTGGGGCTGGTGGAAAGCTGGCTTTTTGGGTGACAGTGCCATAGCACCCTCAGCACACGTCCCCCCAGGACGGGCTGCACAAGCTGTTCCCCTCCGCTCTCCCGCCCTTCCCAAACTCAGTCTTTTGCTGTCCAAAACAAATGTTTACTTTTAGTTGTTTCTAAACCCCTGCTTTGCCTGCCTCTAACAGCCTCATGGACTGAAGTTAAACAGCATAATTCAAAACCTTTCAATTCCAGTGTTTTTAAAACACTGCTTTATGAACTATCTAACTATACTTGGCCTCACTCTAATTAACCACTAAACGCCAAGTAGTCAAACAAAGAGCAAAAAATCATTTGTTATCTTGAAGCTGCATCTGCTCACAAAACCTACAGGGTTTTTTTGTTGCTATTGTTCTCGAGGTTTGGGCTTTTTGAGAAAGCGTACTTAATGATAACAAAATTGCTAGGTAAATATGTCAGCGAGACCTTCCCTGTCAGCCGTAGCCTTGGGGCGTGATTTCTGTTCACAACATTAAAATTTTTGCTCTTTGCCAGATTTCAGATAGCAAACTTGGATCCTCTGGAAGATACCTAGCGTTGCTTTTGTACACCAGCAGCAGGAATATTTAACTGCTTGAGTACCTGATCCAGACAAGTAGCTTGAAGCACACAGGACCTTCACTGGGACCTGACCAAAAGTTTAACTTCCCCAACAACTCCCATTAACTATCGTTATCGGAATTACCATCTATAAAATTGGTTTTCCAGTATCTTCAGATTTGGGAAGAAGAAATGGTTTCAAGTGAGAAGGGACCAACAGCAGAGAAGCTCATGGTCCACGAGGTTGGGGGACACCAGCCCAGGGATCTCTGGAGGTTTTCCTCTGAGCCCAGCTGCAGTCACCTGCATGCAGCTGGGTTCAGTAGCCCAAAAGTCTTCATTAAATGGGAATGAGCCAGTTAATATTTCAGCCAAAATCCCACCTTGAATACTTTGGTCCAAAATTGAGGTACCAGAGGAGAACTCAAGTTATTCTCAGCTTGACATGACCCTCAGCCCTCACCTCTGTCATGGGTTTGCAGAGGGACCCAACGCCCCTGGGGCGGGCTGTCGCCGGCTGGAAGGGACCATGAGGATGAAGGGAAGGGGATGGGGCTTTGCTGAGTGAGGGAAAGCATCACTAGGCACCAAGACACCCTAACTTCCATATCACTTCTAAATAGCCCCGTTATTCTGGAAAGCAAGAAAAAAGTAGAGTGGCAGACTAGGGAGGAAAGAGTTGACAGCTATTTGCTGTATCTAGCGTAATTTTCTTTGGCAAATCCAGCCTGTTGTTAGAAATGTGCGCCAGACGCCTGGATCGGCAGAGCTGAGCCTGCAGGAGCAATGCTTTGTATTTAACACTTGAAGACCTCAACTTCCGAGAGCTCATCCTACCATTTCATACCAGCCAGCGCACGAAGACAGCACATATGGAACCGACTAAGGCGCTTGATGCAGCGCCTATAAATTGTCCAAGCCTTGCAGCCGCACACGAGAGTGCTAACAACAACTGTGCAGTACGCGTTTGTTTGAAGTCGGATCCCGCTTTTATTAGGGGCGTGCTGCTTTCCTCTTCAGAGCGGTGCACCGGCTGCTGCTCCCCGCTACGTGACTTCGCCGCTGGCTGGGACATTTGCAGCGAGGGGCGATGCCAAGGTGCAGCCACAGAGCCCAGCCCGGCTTGGAGCACCAGCGGCACGGTGATACAGGGCTCCCCCCCGGCCAACATGAGAAACAGCCCCCGCGCCGGCACGCACAGGTGATGGGTGCGACAGAGCCCAGAGCTCTGCAGTCCTTGCTTTGATACGGGGTCTCTAGGGATTAAAAACACCAGCATCCGTATGAGTCCTGAGCATAGAGGCTCTCTGCCTCTCCTATGGAAAATCCACCCTACCAGCAAAAGGTTTGGTGTCTCTCATCCATCCGGTGTCTCGCCACAGAGGCCAAGTACAGCTGAGCAAGACTAGTGCTGAGCCCCCACAGGCTCAGCTAAAGGCTTCAGTTAAAGGACTTTTCCTGCACACGTTCCCTTTTCCTGCTTTGAACACGACAGCAGCATCGCTATAACTGAAGAACGAGTCTGAACCGTATCACCAATAAAAGCTCAGACCTGCTGCAAAGCCCAGCTGTGGCTTATTGAATCTTCCGCTAAAGAAAAATGAGAGAAAACTCATTCATGAAAACGTACATAGCCTAGAAGAGAAGCTGCAGAAGGAAAGACGTTTGTGTGTGTTTTCTTTCAACAAGCGAAGGCCTCCATCCTCCCATGAGCTTTGTTACCCAAACAACTTGTTCACTAGCAGCATTCCTGGGATCTCCCACACTTACAGAAAAGCAGAGATAGGCAAAACCAAAAATAAAATAAAAACCCCACGAAACCCTCCAAAACCCCAAGCAATCCCAAGACAGTGCTCAGGTGATATAAGTTTTCCCCAGAAGAATACTTCAACACCAACAGAAGCAGCACCAGAACAAAGCGATTTGGGGTTACTCGGTCTCACGCAGCAGGCCAACCGGGTTCTTCTCCTCCTTCAAAAAAAACCCAAAAAACCCAAAACCCCAAAAAAACCAAACCAACCAACCAACCAAAAAAAAAAACCAAAAAAACCCTAAAGCAGCAGCCAGCAGATACACAGCTTCTGGCTACCCTGTGCTGGTGACTACCAATCAGGCAAGTTCTCTAACTTATAGTCTCCGAACCCGCTTCTAACCATGCCTCACAAAGTACGGCTAAGGGATGCTCAGCAGCGAGTCCTGGGACAGCAAACCCCTGGAATGCTCCGCTCTCCTCAGGCAGGTCGTTCACCAACAGCCCTTGCCCAGGAACGCCCTGGGATGCCAGTTGCTTGCTTTAAAAAAGCTTAGGATCCCATTTTTTTCCTAGCAGTTATCACAGCAGCAGGATTTACCCTCAACTGGGGAGATTCTGCACATCCAGCCCATTTCAGCGCAGCAGCATGCTGTGCCTTAAAGCCCACCACTGCCACATCAGAAACATTTTCCTGCAGAAGTGCCTTGGAAACTCCAGCAGATGAGCTTTGGAATACAAAACCCCTTTTCCACCCATTTACCTGCTCTTTGCTACCACCAGAGCCCAGAGAACTGCAGTGATGCTGCAAAAACCACCGATCCCTAAATCTGAGCTCGAATCTTTCACGTGCAGTTTACTCGTATGTTTGGGCTTTCAAAATTAAGTTCCATGACCTGCAAAACCACAGGGGCTTTGGGAAGGGATGAAGGTGGGTCAGCAGCCACCGAAGAGGACCAGCAGTGCGACGATCCCACTGCGCTGCCAGAGGAGCTGGAATTAAAGGACAGCATCACCAGTAAACCAGCTGCACTTTCCTCATAAGCTTATTCTGTTGATATCCCAACCGAGTTCTGCGCAGTCCAACAATCTGTGCATGAGCCATATTCTGAGTCAAAACAACTTTCAACAAACAGAAGAAATAGATGAAAACTCCAAGGCAGCAATAAAGATGTTGTTAAAAAGAAGATACAAAAATCCTTTAAAAATGACAATTAACTTTACCTTCACACACACACAGAAAAGGTCTCCTTTCGATCTTCAAAAGAGAAAAATCTCCCTCAATTTACTCCACTGACACAGAGGTAATTCGGCTCCTGGCAGGAGCGGCGAGCAGGGCGTCCCCTCGCCCCACGGAGCGGGTCCCTTGGACACGATCACCCGGCTTCCCAGCAAGAGTTAATACCGCAAACTCAGCAAGCACCAACAAGCCTATCCATAGCTCAAAGGCAGCCAAAGTACTAATTTAGTTCATTATCACTAAAAAGATAGTAACAGCTGCAGTTAAAAACCAACTATTTTCTTTACGCATTTTCATCCTGCTCTCTAGATACACCTCATCAGCTGCACGGCCAGCAACTCCTATTTTGAGCTGATTTTTCTGCCACAGAGTACATTTTACAGGAAAGCAGGAGAATTAAAGCTTTCCAGGCAGAAACACCACCCCTCCTAACTCCTGCAGCCCCAGGTTTCCCAACGCCTGGTGAGACTCCGGGTGAAACGCACCGACAGGCAGAATGGCAGCACCCTGCAACTGCAGTGAAAAAGAAAAATGTCATTTTTGAGTCTGACCTGTTTTGTCATCTCGGTGTCGCAGCAGGTCAGCAACAGTTCCAGCTATCAACTTTAAATGATTTATCCTATTTTCCTATCCCACAGGAAAAATCACAAAAAAGCACTGGTTAAGGGTAGCAGTAGCTCTGCAACTTACTCGCAAGGCTGAAGGAAATAATTGCTCCAAAATTATTTCCTGGATTAATTTCACTGAGCCCAGCACATGGAGGAGATGGGAAGGATCACACAAAGTCTGTTTAGGCCATTAGCGCCTGCCCCATGCTTCCCTGGGAAACCCAGGAAAAGCCACCGCCGCTTCACAGATGAGAAAATAAAAGGAAGAATTCAAAGATTTCTTCCCCCCCCCCGCTGCACAAGGTATGCTGCATTTATGTCTTCTCGCCCCAAAAGCTAATCAGGTATTTGCTGTGTATCTGGGTATATGTTGTTATTTCACCTTCCCTACGCAGCCCCTTCCTCACCAGGGCTGCCCCCGGAGCAGATGCGCATCTGCAGCCAACACAGCCTAAATACCCATTTTCTTGCTCCAGCGCGGGACCTGCCGTCAGGAGCGCTGGTCTCATTTTTTCTCCCGTTGCAAGAGCACTCAGAATAGTTTACACAGAAAAAACCCCCACATGTGCAGACCTACAGAGAAATGCTGACTGTCACGGAGATGGAGAACACTGAATAAAACAACGGAAAAACCAAAAGCTAAGGGATAGCATTTCTTTGAGACATGCAAGTCTTTCGGGGGGGACAGCGGGTCTCTTGCTAAGGGAGCACCCGGCCACCTCCTGCTCCCCGGCCGGGGCCGGTGCAGTGGCAGGGGGCTGCGAGGGAGCGGAGGGTGGAGGAACCGCTCTCGGGGAAGGAATGCCAACGTTGCAGTCCTTTAAAACAGGAAACAGAAAAGGGAGAAGGGACAAGACAACAGAAATTTGATGAAGAAGCGCAATGAGGTTTATATCCAGGGAGCAGCAGCATCCAGAGTAACTATCGTGGGGAAACCAGAAAAGACACCCCGGAGCAGGGCCAGGAGCATCAGTGCCGGCCAGAGCGCAGAGCCACCACGGACACGGCTCAGCCTTGGCCACGGTAGAGACCACAACCCCCACACAGCCGCTCCCCAACTCTTCCACCCATATATAATTCACAATTATGGAGCTGTTACATGCTCCGAGGAGGATTTGACTTCAAGTGCTGGCTTTAGAAACTTTTTCGCTATCTTCTCCCTTCCACCTTGTTATGTGCCTCAAGAGAGATTTAAAAGACAGCGGTGAGATGAATTGCAAAGAGGGATTAAGGGCAGCCAGACAAAGGCTGGGCAGGGAGGGACATGGCTGCATTGCCACCGGGGATGGGGTGTTGAGCCCCGCTGTGTCACCGATGGGCTGCCAGGCTGGGGGAGCCGCTGGGACATCGTGTCTATTGTGAAGAGGTAAAAGCAGCGCAGACGAGGAGGGCCTGATCTTGCAAAGCCCCATTTGCCACCATTGCTGGGGCCTGTCCGGCAGCCCTGCGCTGCCCAAATTTAGCCCACGGCTGGGCCACGGTGCAGGCAGCTCTGCCAGGAGGGGCCAGCAGCTACCAGCCATTGCTTTGCCTGCCACTGCATCAACGTCCTGCTGCGATGCCACGCCACGCAAGCCCTGCTGCTGCCAAGCCACGCAATGCAACAACACGCAACACTCACAACCCCATGCAACACACCACCTTGCCGCACCACGCAACGCCTGCTGCGACACCACATCGAGCAACGCCCGCCATGGCAAAGCCACGCAATGCAATGCCATGCTGCTGCACGGCCACGCAACGCAGCACCCACCGCTGCACAGCCACGCAACGCCATGCTGATTAACACACACTGCTGCCACGCCAAGCAATGCCACCCCTCGCCATGTAACACTTGCTGCTGCCATGCCATCCCACGAAACACCTGCTGCTGCAGAGCCATGCAATGTCACCCCATGCCATGCAACAACACCCCACGCAACGCCCGCTGCTGCAAAGCCATGCAGCGCCACCCCATGCCCGCTGCTGCAAAGCCATGCGATGCCACCCCACGCCATGCAACGCCACCCCACGCAACGCCCGCTGCTGCAAAGCCATGCAGCGCCACCCCACGCCCGCTGCTGCAAAGCCATGCGATGCCACCCCATGCCATGCAACGCCACCCCACGCAACGCCCGCTGCTGCAAAGCCACGCAACGCCACCCCACGCCACGCAACGCCCAGTGCTGCAATGCCACGCACCACGTCATGCAATGCCACGCAACGCCATGCCATGCAACGCCACACCACAGTGCCATGCCACACGATGCCCGCTGCTGCAGAGCCACGCAACGCCACCCCATGCAACGCCCAGTGCTGCAATGCCACGCACCACGTCATGCAATGCCATGCAATGCCATGCCACGCCACACCACAGCGCCATGCCACACAATGCCCACTGCTGCAGAGCCACACAACGCCACCCCACACCACAGCATCATGCCACACGATGCCCGCTGCTGGCGTCCCACACTTTTCTCAACACATTTAGGTCCCCTGGCGGAACGCGACCAAGCAGAGAGCGCAGGAGGCAGGGGTTCGGCTTTGCACGGCATTCCTCCTTACCATGCCGAGACCGGAGGCGCAGCGCGCAGAGCTCAGTCGCTTGCAGACTGACATCTCATTTCAAGTTGCTGCTCGGTTTCTCCTGCTGCGAGAGCCATTCCCGAGGAAGCGCAGCTACAGGCTGGAGAACGACAAGCTGCAGCCGAGGTGCAGCTCCAGCAGGAGGATGCTGGCACTTGCCATTTGGAATGCATTATAGCACTGGCATTTCATCAGTACAGCCTTGCATATTTAGTACTTTGCACTTACAACAGGATTTTATTTGGGCTTATGGAAAGAGCTCATTTTAATATCCACCCATCTGCGAGTAATTATTTTTGTTATAGTAGCATTCAGGCCCAACTGGCATCAGCACCATCAGCATACAAAAACAGCGCGTTTCCCCAAGAGTTTTAACAAGCGAGCACTTACAACTGCAACATGTAAAAGTTTAGGCAAGAGTTTTATTTTCCCCTCCTATAAAGACCGTTAACTATTTTAAAATTGCATCCAAATCTCACTGTAATTTTGTACTTGTGCACAATGAATTCTGACAGACTTCACATCTTCAGAGACACACTTCCCACTTACTCATTGCACAGAGTTTACTCAGTGCTCTACATTCAGAAAAACCCCTCAGCCTCTCACATACGGGTTACCTTTTGCAGCCAGACACCTCTAAAAATAACATCCTCTTAAAAGTGTTGAAAGATATTAAAATATAAAGTCATTAACATATAATAAGAGTGGAATGAGAGCTTCGCATGCTCCAAAGCTCTCAGGGTTTGGCTTCCAGTCAAGAAAAATATATTGGATTAGTATGAGAGCAAAATTAGGATAGTGTGCAGTTTAATTAGCATTACAAGATACTACATGTGTATGGAAGAGCAGAGATGATTTATAGTATTATGCGGTAAGAAAAATAACATTAAAAGGTTAGAATAATATCGGTTTGATAAAGCACTATGTACTATGAGGTTAAGTGAAAGATAACTTTGGAATGCCACTGAGTGTTCTTAAAAACACAGGTTTGAGTGTTTGCCAGTTAACTCATCTAAAAACTGTGGAAAACCCTGCAACTTTGGTCACGTGTCGGTCAAACACTTACTTTGGCAACAACAACCTTCTCCATCACGGAATTCAATAAAAGCTGACAAAAAGTCCTGAGTCCTTGCACAGAGTTGCAGCATTTATCCTTCATGGAAGGAGTAGAAAATAAAAATAAAGAAAATACACCGGCAAGCTCAGCTCCGGAAGGGGAAGACGGGGCAGAGCCCGCAACAGCCCAGCGGGGAAGGAAGCACGGTGCTCCATGCGCACGCCGTCCCATGCCGTCCCACCGCCCAGCCTCCTCGGGACAGTGGCTAAAGCAACGGGTGCTCTCCTCGGCTGCACGCTTGCTCGCTCGCTTAATTATTTCTATATCACATGCACTTTGTGCACACTGCTGTGCTCTTCCCTTGGCATCCACTCCTCCCAGCGCAGGCAGGATGCCGGGGTCGACCCTGCCCTGATGCGGTATTCCCACATTATTCCTCTGTTATTCACATTTTTCTGTTTCCGACCAGACACAGGCATCCTCGCATTCCTCCGAGCTGAAGCCTGTCCTCCTCTCCTTCCTGTGCATCGCCGAGCTAATTACATACTTGTCCCCCCTCTGCTTTCCTTCTGCTCTTGGCTGGAAAAGTGACTCTTTTCTTTTGCACTCCTGCAGTTATTTTCCAAAATCGGTCATTTCCCACCCCACCTCCAGCTTCATTCAGGAGCATCCAAGCACACAGGGCAGCACCCACCGGCCCCGGAGCAGGGCTACCTGCGCTCTCCCTGGGTACTGCCACCGGCTGACAACCCGCCTGAGGCTGACACAAGCTTTGAGACAGCAGCTGCAAAATATATTCTGTGTCTTTCAACTGCCTCTTCTCTCCTAGATGTGAGAGTTTTCTTTTTTTACCTGTTCACTATTCTCGCCAGCATCCTCGGCACTTTGAGGGTTTCCCCAGTGAGATGTTCCTGGAGCCGACCTACGCTTGGAGACCCCAGAGCTGCAGCTATTTATTTTCTCACTGAGTGTTTCCCCCTTTCCAAAGGCGAATCCCTAAGCTCCAGCCCTCGCAGCTGAACAGCTCGGGACTGGTGACATCTCACCGCATACGACCTGGTGTCGGTCTCACCTGCTCGGTGTAAGGAGGCAGAACAAAACACACGCACGCGGCATCCTAAATCTGTGTAAGTGAGCAGAAGGTGTCCCAGCAGCAGGGCCCGGCAGTGCCCCAGCCGGGCAGTCCCCACGCAGCCAAAGGAGACGGCTCCTCCGCATGCCGGGAGCTAAACCTACGGCACACACATGGATGCGCCTCAAACCCTCTGGGCAAAGCGCACGCCGTACTTAATTTTCCAATTAATGCGGCATACCCGGCAGTCACTGCCATTCTCCTGACGTGCTGTGCCATTTTCTTTTTAAAAGGAGGAGTTGATGGATCCGTGCCAGATTTTGCACAGAATATTCATAGGAATAGTAGCAGAAATATGTTTTCTATTTGCTATCAGGCAATCCCACTGCAGCCCCCTCTCCCCGGCACATACCCCAGACCTCAGGCAGCCTCAGGAATGTTACCCTCTCTGTTCAGGGACGGGCACCATTAAAACGTGAATGAAGGTTCCCAGAGCCCCGACGCGTCACAGCGCCCTGCGGTCTGCCTTTATTGCCCTGCAAGAGCTTCCTTCAGCTATAACCAAGACTGCCAAAAGGGTAATTTGAGGGAAAACCTACCATGAAACACATCCCTAAACACCATCTTCCTTCTGCTCCATGGCCCACCTGCGCGGACCTGGGGCTTCCATCATCCAAGATCAGAAGCCACGAAATCCCCAAGCTCGAGCCCCGCACAGGCATTTAAAGGCTTGTGCCCCGCAGGGAGGCCGCCTTCACAGGAGGCTAATGCTGGAGAAGCGTTTCCAACAAGAGACTCTGCTCAAAGCTTTCAGCACGCTGTCGGGTCTCAGCTCTTCCCTGATCCATCACGCGCCGGTGCAGCTCCCCGGCTCAGGATGCGGGAACCAGACACGGGGATGAACGTGCATGGATGAGCTCGAGGTATGCCCGGGGAGGGAGGAGTCTCTGGAGCAGCTTTAATGCCTCTCACACCCCTTGACGGCTTGTGCAAATCACACTGGAATGCCGTCCTGTAATCTGGAGCTGGAATTGAGACAAAAGGGCAAAATAATTGGTATTTCATTTTACACTAAGACCCCAAGGTGCCCTCACGGCTGAGCACTGACACCCTTCTGCTTTTACACTAGGTAAGTCCGGCCTAGATGTTCTGACCAACCTTCAAAACTCCGTGTCAGTATAGAGCTACTTACACTAAACCGACAACATCTTTTTGCGAAACACTGTACAATTATTTTGGGAACAGACAGCAGCAAGAGCCCGGCCACGATTCCCTATTTTTGGATACGACCCTTCAGTGGCAGCGAGGGGACCACAAACCGAGTGTGAAAGACAACGCAGTGTCCCCCTGTCCTCTACAACCAACCACCCTTTCCCACGGCCACTTACAGAGGCCAACGTGCTGCTACCCTTCTCCAGGTGAAACCGCCCAAATAATTCACCCAGAATTCCTCTGCCACAGCATCTTGACCAGAAACAGAGAAAAACAACCTATTGCCCCTAAATCTTTCCCCGCCTCCCCCTCAAGTAAAGCCAGTTCTTCATTTTTACTAAATATAACAAAAAGCAGTGCGCACAGACCAAGTTGCACACCCTCACTGTATTTCTTTATCCACGACTACAAGCAAAACACTACTTCACCTCTCAAAGTTTTATTCCTACAACTTCCTTATCAAATCAGCAAACAGGCTTTTAGAAGGCAGATCTAAATTAACGGGGTCGCGTACCGCTTAACGACTGCTGGGAGAGGAGGGGCCTGGCTGCTGCTTCAGGAGATGGAGCGATACAGGTGGGAAAGGGAAGAAAAACACGGAAACGAACAATTCAGGGGTTTGTATATGTTGCTTTGGTGGAATTACAAGTATGGGCAGGAAAGCAACGACATTGTCAGGAATGCCAGTGTAAGCACTACTCAAAAGCAGGCACATCCCTCGTTAAAAAGGCGAGAGGCGGCGACCCAGAAGGGACACCTTTGAGGTGGATGGAGGTAAGCGCTGGTAACTAAATTGCTGCTCAGCACATTTTTTTGGGTGACTCGGCAGCCGCCCCCCCCGGCGCAGCCACAAGCGCTTCCAGCATTGGTTTAATCTGACAGATCTGATGGATATTTGATCTTATTCCAAGAGGCGGACTTTGGCAACTTTTAAGCCCGTCTCAGGACACTCACAAGGGCACACGCTTCGCCCAGTGTTGGGGAAAAACAAGTTTTTGCAGAAATGTGGCACGACACGGGCTTGCTCAGAGAAAAAGCACAGAAACAATGCTCCGCGAGGCACAAATATGACAAAGATGATTTTTTTGACAACAAACCACAATCTAGTTTAGACATAAGATATTTTAATGAGCGGTACGCGGTACCCTGCTGCCTGTTCCCCGCGAGCGCAGCCATTAGTGAAGCGCCTGCCAAACGCTAACGAACACACCGACAGGATCACTTTTGTACTCCACAGCGCATCCAGCTGAAGGGATTATTTAGATTTTATAACACCAGTCAAGGCTGAACGTACCACCACTCCCCAACTCCGCTATCGCATCTCGGAGGGATGGCAACCCAAGAGCTGATGAATTAAAGCAGCGCTAACAAACTTTTCATCTCGACGCCAAACCGGCGATGCAACACCCCGCAGCTTCTGGGACAAAGATGTGAACTACAATGCCTCAACCTCTGCCATGAAAAATTGCCCTTGTATCTTAAATGAGTTACATATTTGAATACCCTGTAAGATAGGGAAGCGGGGCGTTATCGAGCTGCCAAATCTCACTCCTGTCATGAGGTCATTTCTGGCACGCGGCCAGGCGAGATTTCTGCCAAAATCTCGGTGCTGACCATCGCTCCCCGGCCTTCCCCCCGCTCCTCTCCCTCCTGCCTCAGGTCAGGAAGGGGGGGGAAAAAAAAAAAAAAGAAAAAAGGGGCAGGAAGGGGAATATTTTTTGTTTTTAAATCAGCTTGTACAATGGCAATACATGCAGTCATTACTCAGCCTCTTTACTGAAAACACTTCGCATAGCTAAGCACAGCGAAAGGCCTGTTTGAGGGCTCCCAGCACCACCTTTACTGGGATGCTGGGTCCCCCCAGCACACCCCGATTTGCAGGTCCCTGGGAGAGAGATGCTATTGATCTGATCTCGTGAAATAATTACTTAGTAATTTCTGCTGAATTTATGTAAGCATCTGTCTCCCAATACACGTGCATGGGACTACACTTTGGATTTACCAGCAGCGCAGCCTGGCTAGCAGCTAGGAACTCCACACATACCCTGAAGGTTTTAACACTATTGATGATAACTTTTTTAATAAAGCTCTTTGCAAATACCTCACTTCCTTGCTTTAATCACAGAAGGGATACATTCACAGCACCCTAAGACACAGAAGGTGGCTGGTTGTAGCTACACATAGACTCAAGCAAATGGTAAGGCAGAAAAGTCAGTGAGAAACAGGAGAGCAGCACTACTACAAATAATATTAGTTACACGTTGTCACAGCATCAGTTCCCAAACAGAGCATTTTCGGTGCCAGCAGTTCGGCTGCAAGCTGCACGCTGCCCATGAAGCTCAGCATTTCTCATACCCTTACTACGAGGAAACTCTCACAACCAACTGCTTCAATATGTCCGAAAGAATTTTTCATCTTACGCCTGACAGGCCAGATGTAAAATAAAGAAATAAATAATTAGCATTACCTTATCTGGAGTATGTCAGCTGTAGTGAGCGACGCTTGGATCTTCGTACACATCCAGAGACAAATTATCTAGTGCTGTAATTTATGAATACCTCAACTATTTACCTTGGTATTTCATTATACATTCACTGGAAAGAAGAGCTCTAAAGACTAAGCAGATCCAGCACGATAACACGAAAAGAACTTCAGCCACATGCTATTACAAGACAACCTCAGAATTCCAACACGACATCAAGCTGCTCCGACTCACTTTATGTTGACACCGCTTAAGTACTGAAGGGGAAAAAAACCCCGTGATATCCAAATAGCATGGGTTCTCTCCGGTTCAACACTTACTTAGATTTTATTATCAGAAGCTGCAGACTCCAAATACCCAATGGACGGCGTGAGCCTGGCTTTCCCGGGAGCAGCCGAGGCCGGCGCAGCGGAACGGCTGCCCGCTGCCAAGTAGGAGGAAGAGTTTCCAAACTCGCAGCTTTATCAAAGCTATTTTTGTCATGCCTCCCCCCACGCATTGATAACCAGCGAGGCAAGGGCTGCCGGGGCGCTGGGGCAGGGCTTCGCATCTCCGTTCCCCCCGAACCCCCGGCAAAGCCACCCGGCACCTTCGGGGAGCGGGGCCATCCGCTCGCGAGGCTTGAAGGGGAGGAAACTCCTTCCTCCAGCTTATCCTGCTCGCAGCGAGGTTTCGTGCCTGGAAAAAATGAGCTAAGTTTGGGAGCAGAGGCCCCAGCTTCGCTCCTGCTCTCCCAGAGGCTCTCGGGACAGGCGAGCCCCTCCGGGCACCACCGCTCCCCGGGGCTCCGCACACCAGCAGGGAAAACCGGAGGCAGAAGCCAACCTGTCCTGCACGGTTCAGGCTTAGGAGCTGCTGGGGAGGTGGGGGGACACACCGAGCATCACGGTAAAGGCTGACTGATGCATCTTGGTTGCAGGAGGGGGGAAGGAAAATTCAAATAATTTGAATAATTTGAAAAAAATTCAAATAATCAAAACCACCCCGGGAGGAGTGAGGCGAGCGCGGGGCGTGCAGGGAAGAGGATTTCCACCATAAAACGAGGTGGGCAGGAGGGGGGGGGGATGCAAAGCTGAGCTGTGCAGAGCTCTTCAGCTGCACGACGGCCCCCCCGGGGAGGAGACCCCCGCCGATGGCACAAGCACCGCGCTCCCCCCCCCGGCCAAGGCCGGGCTGTCGGGAGCGGAGCCGACACGGCGGGGCTGTCACGACAGAGCGACAGGAGAGCGGCGGGCTACAGGTGGTTTGCGCGAGTTTAAGGCTTCCCCCCCCCCCTTCCTTTTTCTAAATAAACACAAGCGAGTGGTGTTCGGTTTTTTGTTTAGTTTTTTTTTTTTTTTTTCAAAAGCGCCTACGGGAGTGGGATGGCCCCAACCCGCATCGGCGGGCGGAGGGATGGAGCCAAAACCGCCGGGGTCCCCGGGGCGAGGGGGGGACACGGAGCTCCGCGACAAGTGCGGTCCCTCCCGGCCGGACCTCCCCCCGCCCCGGCCCCGGCCCGGGCCCTTCCCCGCCGTCCCCCCGGCCCGGCACCCACCTGCTGCCGCCGCTCCGCGCCCTCGGCGGGCCGCTGCGGCCGGCCGGTTGCCGGGGAGCCCGGCGCTGCTGCCGCCGTCCCGTCCCGCCTCGGCGGGGCGGCGGGCTGCGGGCCGCGGTCGCGGCGGAGCTCGGAGCGCAGCTCCAGGTAGCAGCCCAGCGTCAGGACGTGCAGAGCCAGCGACAGCGCGAAGAAACCGAGGAAGAGCCGCCAGCTCCCGCCGCCGCAGGCGCAGCCGCCGCGGGGCGCCGCCGCCGCCGCCTCCCTGCGCTCCGCACCCATGGCCGGCGGTACGGAGCGGCGAGCCGCTACTGCTCCATGCTCGGCCGGGGCGCGCCGTGCCGCCGCGGGGCTGCGCGGCCGGGGCCGCCCCAGCGCCCCGCCAGCGGGGCGGGGCTCCGCCGGGGGGCGGGGCTGCGGCCCGGGTTTGGCCCCGCCCCGCCGCGGGCCGGGCCGGCCGCCGCGGGCTCCCGGCCCCGCAGGAGGGAGTCGCCGCGTCTGCCGCTCGCAGGGCGGTTGGTGTAGCCGTGCCCCCGGGCCGGCCCGGCGCACCTGGGTCTTCCAGCCCCGCCGTTGTTCTTTGCTGCGGGCAAACAGCGCGGAGAGTTACGGGCTGGAGCTGGAAATCAGAAAGGGTGGCTGCGAAGGAGACGCAGACTCGCCTTTTCCAAGGAGTCACGTGGAAAAGACGAGGGGTAGTGGGTACGGGCGACTCCTGGGGACGTTCCGATTGGACACAAGAGGAAAATGTTTCACAATGAGAACAATCAGCCGTTGCAATCATCTCCCCTGGGGAGTGGTGGATTCCTCATCACTGGGCACTTTTGAGAGTCAGCTGGACAGGGTGCTGGGCCATCTTGTCTAGACTGTGCTTTCGCCAAGAAAGGTTGGACCAGGTGATCCTTGAGGTCCCTTCCAACCTGGTGTTCTATGATCATTAATGGGCTGGTGTCGTGGTTTAACCCAGCTGACAAGGAGGACCACGCAGCTGCTTGCTCACTCACCCAGTTGGGATGGGGGAGAGAATCCTAAGAGTAAAAAAGTGAGAAAAAACCCACATGGGTTGAGATGAAGACAGTTTAATAGGTAGAGATGTGTGGCAGGTAGAGGTGGATGCCCCATCCCTGGAAACATTCAAGGTCAGGTTGGACGGGGCTCTGAGCAACCTGGTCTAGTTGAAGATGTCTCTGCTAATTGCAGGGAGGTTGGACTAGATGAAGGTTCTTTCCAACCCAAACTATTCTATGATTCTAGAGCAAAAGCCACGCACGCAAGCAAAGCGAAACAAGGAATTCATTCACTGCTTCCCATCCTCAGGCAGGTGTTCAGCCATCTCCAGGAAAGCAGCACTCCATCACACATAATGGTTACTTGGGAAGACAAAAGCCATCGCTTCAAACATCCCCTCCTTCCTTCTTCTTCCCCCAGCTTTATACGCTGAGCATGACGTCATATGGCATGGAATATCCCTTTGGTCAGTTGGGGTCAGCTGTGTCTCCTCCCAACTTTTTGTGCACCCCCAGCCTACTCTCTGGCGGGGCGGTGTGAGGAGCAGAAAAGGCCTTGACTGCTTAGCAGCAACCGAAACCATTAGCGCGCTATCAAAAGTATTCCCATCCCAACCCCAAAACATGGCGCTACACCAGCTGCTAGTAAGAAAATCAACTTTATCCCAGCCGAAACCATGACAGCCGGGCAGTTGCTCAGCCCAGGTTGTACCTCACTAGCGTTGGAAGCAAGCTAGACAAGGGTGGAAACCGAGAGCTCGTCTCGTAGGACAGGCAGTTTGCTGCAGCCCCCTTGGGACTGCGAACACCTGAGCGTGTGGTCACATTAGGCAAACAGCCTCTCAAAATGAGTTTCACTGCCAGGCGGCTGCATGTGTGGAGGACACTCTGCAGCGAGCAATCAGAGGAGGATTTTTGAGAGCCGCTAGCAAAGACATCCAAAGCCCAGGGCTCAGCGGGCGGACTTTAATTCTGTAGGCACCTCTTGGAAGGTGAATGTGGCTGAGCACCGGGTGCCCAGCAGGTTTTTGAACATTTTTGGGCAACTATTGATGCCTTCTCCAGCTTTTTAAAGGTTGATTCTGACTGCCAGAAAAAAATCGACGGTGGAAAGCAGCTTGGGCAAAAGTTAACCAGGAAGAAGCGTGGATTTTGAGAGGGAAGACTGTGAGCTTCAAGAAAGCAGGCTTGAATAAACCATGAGTTTGGGTATATATCCCTTGGAAAACAAGGAGTGGGGGAAGACATCCAGGGAGTTGCCGGTTCCTTATTGGAATTAAAGTAACAGCACATCTGCAGACCATCCCAATGCAGAAGCGAGATAGAAAGAATAGCATGAGATCAGCTTGGTCATCTCGAACACAATAAGAAACACGCACAGAAAGTATAAATCAGACCAGTCCCTAATACCGAGTGTAAAAGAATAGCGTGAGCGTGTGGGGACAGAGCTGGAAGGAGCAAGGCTCCGACCGCGGGGGTGTGCAAGGACAGACAGCGAGTGGCGTGGGAGATAAGGAAGCATCAACAAGTATGTCAGTAAACAAGGAGAGAAAAACCAGGTGGTTCTTCTTAGCAAGGAGGAACACGTACAGCTGAAATGGAAGCAAACAGAAGGGTTGGGACTATTCTAGTGAGAAATTATATTTTAAAAGAAATAATTCAGGTTTCAGTCAGGCAGCTGTTAACACCAGCAACAGGTAAGACTAGGGAAGGGAAGGTGGAGTACAGATAGAAACATTAGGATTTTTGCAAACAGCTGGGCCCTAATGAAGATGATGTTTTAGCCAAATCATTAGGGGTCGTCACTGGGAATTTGTGGGGTCAGGGAGGGCTTAAAAGAGAGGGTGAAGATGATTAAAATGTTAAGAAATTATTATAGAGGCCACATTGCTTGGCTAAATATCTCCAGAACATTGCGAATAATGCGTGTTTGTTAGGACCTGGAGGGTGAGGTGGAAGGGAGGACAGCTAACAGGGACTTCTGGAGGGTGACCTTGTCAGGCCAGTCTGACCTCCTTGGTGACCAACAACTCCTTTATCTTGATTTCCACGATGCTTTGATGTTCCTGCTGCTGACCGGTTCCCTCATCTGGGTCACTGTAAGGCCCCCCAGCCCCAGGGACTTGCAAGAGCAGATACAGGAGGAAGGCAGGAACCCATGGCTGAGCAGAGGAGGCTCCTTAAATGAGCATTTGCACCGCAAGGAGCAGTTTATCGATAGTTTACAGTCAAAGAAGCAATATATCAAAAGGAGCTCTGCAAAAGCCTTTGCTGCTTCTATTACCAATCAGTGTTTTTACTTGATAATGAAATAGAGAGTGAGATTAATAATATTCTGTATGATGCCTACATGCCACAGGCTGCAAGGAAGGTTGACTTTGAACTGTTAAGTTAGAAATTATCTTGACAAATTGGAGAGATGGCCTGAAGAAAATAGGATACAATTCAAAAGAATAAAAGAAAAAAAAGGGGAAAAAAAAAAAGAGCGCAAAGGTTTTAATGCAAGGAAGAAGCTGCTGGGGCTGCAGAGGATAAGGCAGGAGTGGCTAGGTGGCACTGCTGAGGAGCACTTCCAGCTGGTTTTAGAGGATCAGATAAGCAGAGCAGATCATCAGTGCTGGGGAAGCAAGCCCTGAGAGGGAATGTTATCATTACCATCAGAGCTACAGGAAGGGTAGCTGCATCACAGACTATCACCTTGCAAATCCCCTAGGCTCAGGAGTTCTGGGTGACTGATGCTGGTGAAGCTCCCCTGGGACATTAGAGCTGTGGCTCTTGGCCCTGTGCTAGACGTGCTGTGGGAAGGTCTTGCATGTCCTGTGATGCCCAGGGACGTGCCCTGTGAGCCCACCTGGAGGCACCTTCTGCTGCATGGCTGTCAGGGCTGGACTTGGAGAGCTAGGTGGTCCCTTGCAGGTCTGTGTTCCCATGCTCCGTCATCCGGTGGGTAGCATGAGTTTTACAAGAGCCTGGCCTTTTCAGGAGAAAGCCTTCCAAGTCCTGGAACAGATTGCCTGGGAATTTGTGGGATCTTCATCACTCAGTGTTTCATAGATTACAGCTATAAAGAATACTATAGTTGCTGTTTATCCTGCCTTTAGGGAGGAGGATGAACTAGATGACCTCTTTGTAGTCCTTCCTAGCCTTACTTTTCTGCAATAGGGTTTTTTCTTTAAGTTCTGTGTAATACTCATGAAATTATATGAGAGTCTGTTTTCATTTAAGAAAGAAGTGTTTCCCTAATATTTGTGAAGAAAAAATTGGAAGCATTAACCACTGCCAACCCTAACAACTCAAGAGCAAAAAGCAAATAAAAGCAAATGAGCGCTCTGTACAAAATTCTGTAATTATTTAGGACAATTTACAATTACTTGAACGCTTAAGGTTGTTACTGTTTTTCAAGATCAAGATCCAAATTATTTAAATACGATCATCCATTGACCTACTCAGACTTGCAATAGCCTAGTTCCATTTTCAAGAGTCATTTGTGATGACTTTTAGAGGCCAGTTAAGCCCAGAAGTCCCTGAAATACTTTGTACTGTGTGTGTTCTTAGGATCTTAAAGACAGGTCTGTATTGCAAATGTCTTAAGTCCAAGCTGCGTAGCTGGGTCAATCAGTTATTAATATCAACTGCTCACCATTTCTGCTCGGTTCTCATTAGGGGCATTTGCAAAATCCTCAAATTGAGGTACTTCTGCCTCCTAGAATAGATCATTGTGCAGTGTCCCACCAAATAAAAAGAAATCCCATCTGATGATATAATTAATACATGTCATCGTAGACCAGAGAGAGGTCCTCACGCAGTGACCGTATGGCACTGGTCAAGCCCCACAAACGGAGGCCTTGCACGGCTTCTCCAGTATTTTATTTTAATTTCTCTTGCACTAAGCATTGCTGCCTGCTTCAGGCTTTGGTGGGGAGCCCTCCCCTGCCACAGATGTTTCCTTTCTGAACCACAGGTCCTCTTTCTCTGCTGAATGCAACCAGTGCCCTTTCTTTTCCAAGTTTCGTCCCCTTTTACTATGCCAGCCCTGATAAACTTTGTTATATGGATGAAGAACCTCAAAGGTTTAAGTTGTCTTTTGCAGCCCAGCCTCATTGCTCCAAGGACTCCCAGTCCAGGAGAGGCAGGAGCCAGAGGACAGAAAAGCCTCCCGCTCGTAACGGCTGCAGAAATGACACAGATTTGTAATGCTTTGGATGGGCTGATCAAAGGCAGGGTCCACAATAGGAAAATAAAGAACAGTTCTTTTTAATCAGAAAATAACATTACTTCTTTCACAAGGAAGAGGTCCCCCCACCCAAATTTTGCCTCTTTATATCTGCTAGACTTTATTGGGTCCAGCTGCCCCTGCTTTTTTTTCCCCCGTGAACAATGGAGAGAAATCTAGGAAAAAAGGAAACATTCCAGAAATAAAGGCATTGTTCCCTCCAGCCCATGTAGTGCGACAGAGTCCTCTGGAGGGTGGGCAGAGGCTGGAGAGGAGAACAACGCACAGAGGCTACGTTTCTAATGCCAGTGGACTTTTTCTCTCGATTCCTAAACTTGCTGTTTTTTCCACCATCAGAGTGCAGCGGAGCCTTCCCATCCAAGCAGGATTTAACCAAAGGTGGGAGGGGAACCTGCGATAGCAGCCTTGTCAGTTTAGAAGATCTCCCTTCCTTTTGGCATGGGTAAAACTCTCTCAGCATAACACAGGGCACTTTATGGCAGGTCCAAGGGCCAGTTGCTATGCATATTTAACAGAACAGTGAATCCCTTAGAAGGATGTTGTAAAGAAGATTTTAGCCCATTTCCCATTTACATTTTGGCAACAGCTGTAATATTTGCAGCAGCAATAGAGTAGGTTTTAACATGTGTGACCTAAAAGCTTTGGAATTCATGACTTTCCTTTGAGGAAAGCTCTGCTAAATTGCAGGAAAGCCATCTCTTTTACTTTCTCGATGATGTTAGCCCCAACGTTAATACAATAAAGTCTCCTGAAACCTGAAGTCATAGCATACCGACAATGTGTCCTCAGATACGTTTACAAGCCCTTAGGACAAAGGATCCTGACTTTTATAAAGCCTCCATACATCACTGCAATTACAATTATTTTTTCCTCAGCAAGAGCTGAGATGTTTCATGCAATCTGGTTTACTTAAGATTGTCTTTTTAATAACTACGAGCTCTGCCTGTGCAGTAAAGGTAGTTATTAAGTAAAGTTATTTGTGTCCGACTGCTTCCACAGGGGTGTGGATTGAACAATATGTTCACATTGTAAGAGCAACCTGCACTAAGCAATGGTATTCATGGGATGCCTTCTTTCCTAGCCCTGTCTAAGGCTCTTCTGAGATTTTCCCTCTCTCAGGCCATCACTAGCTATCTCTGGTCATCTGTCTGTCCCTCCCATCTTACTCCATGAATCCCTATGGCTGTCATGAGCTGCTCATCCCTCTCCTTAAACTCTCCTGCACCAGGATCATCCCATTCCCCCTCGTTTGATGGGCAGTCAGAGTAACAGGCTTTGGCAAGATGTGCAAGACGGGATGATTAGAAAACTCACAATATCCCAGTGTCAGCTAAACAGCCCCTGCATTTTAAGCCTGAATTATTTTTTTCTCATAAGCACTAGGCAGTGTTTACAGAGTGCAGTGCACACAGCATCACTAGAGGGTCTGTTTTACATCATTAAACATGAAAAAATTAAGAGTAAAACCTACCACTATGCATTGACAGACATCTTTTCTTTGAGATGCACTAATAATTATCAACAGGCAATAATAATAACAGAGTTACGTATGCTTGTGTCCTTTTTACAGAGAGAAAAAAAAAGGGTCTATTGACTCTTACTGTGCTTATTTTCACACGTTCTTCCCCCTGCACTACTGACTTCTAAGAATTAGCAGCACATTGACATCTAGCTTTCCTGTATAGACAAGCCTTTGCTTTCTGTTTTAAAGGAAGATGGAGGCCTAATTGCTTAGCCAGCTTTGCTATTTCATTTCATTACAGCCTGTACAAGAAGGAGGTTTGGCCAAAGAAGGCTAAGTTAAGCCTAAGCACAGCTTCTTCTACAGAGGGTAACTAGGATGTTGCTCTTGGTTCTGTTGTATGTTTATTTATATGTTATTTGGTGATAATGAAAAACAAATGTTAGGAATCTATTCAGTTCTTAAACTTTTATAGACTTATTGTCTTTATTTTCAACTGTGCAACTGTCTCTCAGCCTCCCCCTCCCTCAGACACATGGAAGTGCAGTCGGTGACCAGCGTCAGCTGTGCTCTTACTCATCCTGGCTGGAACAATGATATTCCACACCACGTTATACAACCTCCCCGGTACTCGCCGCCGCGTCGCCCCCGACCCTTTGGCTCCCCACATCCCAGGTCGCTCAGGCGAGTGGGCAGGGGAGGAGTCTTCCAAGTTATTGTCCTGGAGTGCTGGTTTCAGGATTTGCTGTTGCCAATGAAAGAGGATATGTTTTTTGCCTACATGTTATACGAGAGACACCCTTTCAGAAAGCCCAGAGCCTGCTTTGCCCCTTGCTTGCATTGATAATACTCAGTCATCAACAGCCCATGCAGAAACAGGGAGGGGGAGAAAGGAGCTGCACCGTTCGGCTGAGGCTTAGCTTGATTAGAGGACCAAGAGAAGGGTGCTCCTTTCCTCTGCCCTTTGCCAGAGGATGGCAGGGGTTTCCCCAGCTCCCGAATTTCTGGTGCAACCATCTGCCTGACCTGTCCGCCGGGGAGCACGACTCTGGATTTGGTGGTCCCCTCTCCCTAGGTGCTCCTCGGGGGGAAAGAAGCCGTCCCGCAGAGCCACGCTCCCTCTGTCCGTGTGGGAGACCCCCGAGGCATGCCCCTTCCCACCTAAACCAAACGCAGTGACCGCCCTCAAAGCAGAAGCAGATGGGTCTCGCAGCTCGCTCTTCGCCCATTCCAGGGCTCAAACTGTGGCCCTGCTCCATCTGCAAATGATTTCGGTCATTTGATATTTGTCTCTGTTAACGCACGGCACAAATTACCCCTTTGGAGAAGCAATCCTGATTAAATTACTATCCACAGAATTTAAATCTCTAAAGCAAGAGAAGCAGAAGCCAAAGAGGCTGAAATACACAAACACACCACAAACCTAGGGCAGGGGGCCTTCCAGGACATCCCCTGTCAGATTTCCCTCTGGCTGGAGGAGACGTTATGGTCATGAAACCGGGGTTACAGCTTGCTCTGCAGGGAGAAGTCCATGCACAAAATACAGTACTGTGTCGGTGGAGTTAATTCTAAATGATACAAGCTCGGTTTCTGTGAAGCATGTGAGCTCAAGTACTACTGCTCGTGCCTCTCTGCCCTGTTACGACCCAGTCTGTGCAAGGCTCTTCCCAGCCCAGGACTGGGCTGTCCTGGCCCGACAGCCCTGTCCTAGAGGTCAACTTACCTAAAGGTTTGGTACTCACCGGACTAAACCCGCATGCTTTCTGCACCTTGAAGGAAAGCCACAGACTTTTCTTGCACTGCTGCAGTTCCTCAGGGTATTCCTAGATGTCCATCAGGACAGAAGCTGTGGCACAGCTCTTACCGAGCTTTGCTTTGGGAGGGCAGTGGCTTTGGGATGTCCCGAGGGACCGACCAGTGTCCCATCTCCCCCTCGCTAAGCCCTTCTCATAGAGCAGGGACTCTCAGGACCGATGGCCGTGGGCTTGCATGCAGTCAGCATGTGAAGCACCATCACTTGTTACGAGGAAAGCGTTGTGGGCTGCGGTGTCTCTCCTTTGTCACCTGGTGGCATTGTCACATGAGCCCATTTGCCCTCCAGAATCAACCCTGGAGCCACCAACCACAGGTCCCTGCAAGGAGCGCTCATCCTGCCCTTCCTCATGCATACCTTGCCTGTAGCTTCCATATCACTGATGAACCATGTGCATAGACTAATGGTGCTTCATTATTAGCATTAAAAAGCCCAGGGCCTCGAGGAGGCTTCGGCACTGCCCTCTTTCCTCAGGCAGCTTTAGTTCTGCACAGTAACATGCCACGTCTCTCTGGTCCCAGCTGCACAGGGGACTTAGGATGCTATAAGCTGCTCTTCTGGGCTAAGCAGAAAAAAGAAAAAAAAATTAAACATTATTGAAGAAAAAAATAAAAAAAAAATTAGCCAGATTGCAGTGTTTTTTTGTAGTACGGTGACCAGCGTGTCCTTGTGCCTGATGCACACAGGCATTCATGTGAATACACTACGTCCCAGCAGCGTTTCCTCGGTGGCCAGTGTAAAACGCAGTGCCAGATGTGGAGGGTCCCAGCTCAGCCCTCGCCCGTCCTCAGTCTGCCCACCAAGCCTGCCCAGCAAATAAAGCTGCAGGGTGGGAGATGGTGGAGCGAAGCCCCCTTGTCCTCTGGCTCCAGCGTTCCCAAAGGTCAAGTGTTTCTCTCTACCCTCCAAAGCTGTGCCTGACAAGGTGCCAGTGGGGCGGAGAGGTCAGTAGCTATTGGGAGCCAGGGACCAGAGTCTTCCCATGTAGTTTTGGGCTAAACTTCAACCTTTAAGCATCTCAGGTAAGGTAAGGTGAGTCCAGGGTAAAGAACTGAAGCCCTGGCTTTGAAAGGGGTAAATCCAAGGAATTTATATCAAAGCAGGAGCAGTCATAAGGAAGACATATGGAACTATCTTTTTCTACTCACTTCTTAAGTTATTGGAAACTGCACACCCAAGGCCCTGATCTGGCTGTGGGACCTCCACATAAGGGGCTTAGTTCCAGGTGAGCTGGGATTTCAGTGATTTGCAGCCTCAAGACTGTTAATATTACGTGACAGCAATAACCAGGGGAAGGAAAACCCAAGTGTTTGTTCTTAGATGCATCCCAGCAGTTGCAGATTTAAGTGAGGAGAAAGATCACAAGGCTCAGACGTAATATCCTATAGTAACACAGCCTTAAACCAGCAATTTCCTCTGCGAAGCCCATGTCGGATCAAGGCTCGATAAGGCACACCGTTTGAGCATTGGTTAGAGGATTTGGAAAGGGGCAGTAGCCATTTGTTATGGGATAGAATAGTAGAAATAAAATAGCTTATTACAAAGGCATATTTCAAACAGATACAGCTCTAATGAGTGCCATTCGCCTTCAGCTCTTTCAGTACAGGTCCGGCAGTCGTGGCTCCACAAACTCTGGATTGCTAACTTTGGGGAATGCTGCATTTCTAAGCCAAACCAGCCAATATAAACATGTGTGTTTCATCTCAGAATAAAAAAATGATTGAAAAATAGCAAACCATGTAATTTTTGAAAGGAGTAATTCATTTGTGATTTGAAATAACATGCTTTTGGATGTGACGGCCAGTTTCTCTGGATCAATTGGCTGAAGACATCTGCTTTATTTCAAAGAGATCTGAAGAGGTAAGACTTGACAGTTCTTTGTTGAAATCTTTGCTATCTCCTTTGTATATCTAAATTACATTTATTGATATACAATGTTGACATTTTTGTAATACTTCTAAATCTCATAACCTTCTGTTTCAAATTCACAGTCTTCTACCACTTAAGCTATTATTATTTTTACCAGTCCCAAGGGTGTGCTAGAGTCTCTTTGGTACAAATTAGAAAGGCTTTTATGAAAAACTTACAGTTTATATAAAAGAGGTTCTCTCTTTGGCTTCCTAACTCCACCATCCCCAATACCAACATAGTGACAGTTTCTAGTGTAGACTCACCCAGAACGGGTCTCCACAGCATCTGGTGTTTTAGCACTGATGCTCGACTTGTTCGCAACTAGGCTCAGAGGATCTGAAATGGTGTTAAAAAACAGTAGCAATTTTCCCCAAGAGAAAAAAGCAGCCAAACGCTGACAAGCTTGTGAATACAAACATGTCAGGGGATCTTCTGGCAGCAAGGCTTTCCTCCAAGCTGGTCGCAGGCTTACCTGTGGCTTTACGGTAGGCTGGGTGCTGACCTGGGCTTCGCACCAAGCGATGGGAGAAACGTTTTTTAGGGAAAAAACAGTACTAACTGGTTTTGCGAGGAACAAATGCTGGGGTAGCAGCGACGGAATGATCCCTGTGTAGAGAACATGTGGGTCAACCCTGATTAGTTTTGGAGCCAACCTCAAGTCATGGGCAAGAAGGCCTAGTGATATAGAGGAGGGTGGTGGGAAGAGGCTGAGAAAGACTGGGGGAGGGAAGTGCAAGAATTTGCTAGAGCAAGCCTTGGAAAAGGTGGCAGATCAAATGTGAAGAGTAGCTAGGAAGCCTGAGAGAGAGACAGAGGCCATAAACCTGATTATCACATACATGGGGCTCGTTTCATACTAAAAACATGAAGGGGACTGGTAGGGAAAAGGAAAACAGGGTGTAAATGAGGTGATGTGCCATAGATAATATGAAGATAACCTTTTCCTAATGTGGCATTGCATATAGCAATTCCTGTTACTTGGTTCAGGGCACTTGTCTTGATGTTTCCACATTAAGACAGGGAAGTTTGATGTAATTTGATGTCCCTTGGATTTATCAGGTCTGTGATCTTTGCTTACTCTTAACACTTCCCTCTTCAAAGGAAAATCAGATCCTGCACACTTTTTCTTATAGGAAGCCGCTCAAAGGGCAGTGCAAGGGATGGATCCATGTTGGATAGCACTTGATTGATACACATGGCATCCTGGATGTGCTATGCGGCACGTCTGTCTTGCTTCCCCAACACAACACCAAATTCACCTCCAGAATCTCCTTCTGTGAACTCTCACTTTCACCAGCTGAAGACTCTTGATTGCTTTCACCAGGAGCAAGTTTTCTTAACATACAAGTGATTTCACAACAGGGATGACGTGTTTGTGGAGGAGAACAGAAACAGGACACTGATCTGAGGGGTCATGGCTGGAACAGGGCTGCAAGACAGAAGACTCCTTGGGACTCAAGAAGAGCAGAGGGTTGACAGGGAATAGAAAAAACAGTAGACTTCTTTTTGGATAATACAGTTGGACTGGAAATACCTCATAACTAATCACGTCCCACCTTCCAGATCTATTTGCTCATTAGGGCAACAGAGGGAGGATTGTGTCCTGTACTTCCCAAACTCAGCCTACAGCATCCAGCCTAACCTCACCTAGTGGCTTCTGCCACTATTTAAAGAGAAGTCCCCAGAATGGAACCAGCACATTCCTGGTGACCACCACCAAATCTTCTCGGCAGCTGGGGATCTGCCCTTCTGGAGACTCCAGCAACACAATGACAAAGGCCATCCTGCTTCCAGTGCTTCAGTTTCAGGCTTTTGAAATTTTTTTTTTTTTTTTTTTTTTCCAGAGTACTGGGACCTACAGTTTCACCTGCTGTGGTTTAATTAACAGGGTTTTTGAGTAAACTCTTGGCTCAGGGCAAGTTCGCAGGAGAGGATGATCATTCAAGTCCCATGTGGCACTAGCAACACCTTCTGTGCCTGACCCTCTCCTTGAAATATGCATCTCTATGAATATAAATGAAAGAAAGCAAGGGAAATTCTACAGCAGAAAAAACACCCCTTCCCAGCCTTTTCCTGTCAAGGGGCTTCACTTCAATATGATTTAAGCTGAATAAAGACACTGATGTCTTCAGTGGAGGAAGCATATCAGTATGACCTTGATCTTCCTCAGTTACCAAAACAGATCGAACAGAATGACACGGACTGTTGTGCAGTGTCAGGGCCGTGATCTAAAGTGGGCAAAGGAGAGACCAGGAAAAACAGAGTGAGAGAGAAAGAAGTCACACAGTAAAACCCATCTGGCTCATAGCATCTAACACATAAAACTCTATAAACCCACCTTCTACAGCCCATCCAGGCAACTCCTGCTCTGCTATGGCAAGGGGGTTGCTAATGAAAAATAAATTTTAAGCTCTTACTTAACGCAAATTTTAGACAAAGACGAGAACAAAGGAGTCCTCCAGGCAAAAAATGTGGGAAATTACGATCATTAATAATTTCTTCAACTCTTAACTACAAGATTTTCATCAGTTTTCTGAGGCAGCATCACACTAACTTTCCAGTCACAAAATCCATAAACCTACAAAAAAATACCTGTTTGATCACATAAAAATAAATGAAGAACTCCTCACCAACACCAGGGTGCTCTGATTTGAATGCATCCAGAACATACAGACTTTCACAGGCCTAGAAACATCCTTGAGCATCTTGGTAGGTGGAAAACAGCCTGAAACCGCATTCTTATAGTGAAGAGTACGAAGGACAATAAAACACGTTTGTCTTCAGGATTCTTAGTCTCACATGTTCAAATGCTGGTGTGAAAAACGAGGCCCTCACACATATTTTTAGATGCGCAGTAACAAGTTGCCTGCTTTTCATGAGTCTCGACTACTCTTCTGCCCACGGAAGATGGAGGAGCTTCAGGAACTCTGAAATTATTCAAGTAGTATAATTACACAGTTAGCACTATTTCTGGATGCATACTTTTTTTCTTTTTTGATAGCCTGGAATGCAGAACCTTGTGTGTCATCTCTTAAACTATATAAATAAATACAGAAACAGAGGGAACTCCTAGTTCACATGCAGAAGAGATGATACTAGAAATCCAGATCCCACCCATTATTTCAGTCCCGTCTTGCACCTCAAAGTATTTCCAACCCTGGAGCTTGATTTGGGTCTGCAGCACTTTTTATTGTTTTATTGGGGGTGCAGCATTTCCCATGCTTTTTCCAGCAGAAATATTTTCATGCTGCCCATTTCAGTTTTTATGGAGCCACAAGGCAAATTTACAGCTGAGAAACTTCCAGCTTTGATGGCTGCAGACCTATAGGCATGAAAATTTATATCCACTTAACTCACGTCAACTGCAAATCCCTGCAAATGAAATCCCTGGGAACCAACATATTCCTGGGTTGATTTTCATTCACTGCATCAGTTCAGGCACCACGTGGCTACCGACACCCTTCCCTGTGCTTTGCCCAGTGCTCATCACAAGCTCAGAAACAGCATCGCTGCCCACTAGGCTGGGTGGGCATGTGCCTTCATGTCCCCCTTCTCCAGCCCCATAGATCTTGAGGCCTTTTTATGTGGTGGCCAAGCCCCAACAGATGCCTGTTCCATGGCATCCTGGAGGCAGGGCACACTCATGGAACCTCTCTTCCTGGGAAGGCAGCAACTGAGCTGAGAGACGCGTGGGGTCTGTTAAACCAGAAGAGGTCTGGAGAGCACGGGTGAGGGGTGCGGTGTCTCAGATGAGACAACCAGGGGCATCAAAAGGAGCTGCCAAGAACAAATACCTTCTGAAGCATGCAACATGGCACTCCAGCAGTCACTGCCACAAGAGGGGGGATACCAGGGGAGTAACTGGGTCCAAGGATGTAGCTACACAAATTGAGCAGTTAAAGATCAATCCAGAGCGGTTGCATAGAGATACCAGGAATTCCCTTATATTTGGCTCAGAAATCCCATTAATTGCATGCTGATGTATGGAGATTTCAGAAGCAGCATTGCTCTATGCCTGCCCTGCTCCTGCGCAGCTTCCCTAAGCCCCTGCCACAGCAGCACGCCCTGAGCCCAGCCCAGCCACACCATGGTGTTATTTCCTACAGGCTCAACAAGCAGCTCAAGCTACACCTCCCACCCTTTGGCTGTGCTCTCAGCCTTTTAATCTCCAGCAGCAGGTCCATTTTGAAACGTGTCGTAGCTCATCACCACCACCTACCCAGTGCCGAGCACGGCAGAGACACCAGCCGGTGCTTCCTCATCGCTGCAGCAGGAGGTTGGTAGGAACAACTGACGGCACTTGGCTTGCTGGGATCCATCCTGCCAGCAGTGCTCCCAAAGGAAAAAAGATCCCCAAACACATTTTCTGAGAAGTCTGATGCTGTGTCCTGACGCTATTTAACAGCTCAAGCCCTTTATAGGACTCGTATATGTAGTGTCTAGAGCCCAGCTGAGGCCCGGAGCTGCTCAAATTGGGGCGGTTCAGGACACACCCATGAGGAACCACTATTGAAAATACATTAAAAGCAAGTAAGGGGGCCTGCAGACGCTAGGAAATATCTGGGTTGGATGTAAGTGCCTCCAGCAGGATATGTGCTAACCTGAGACACCTGAGTGCTGTTCTGGAGATAGCCTCTGGTGTGTGCTTTTGTGTTTGTTTGGGGGGGCTAAGCATGATCCCCTCTATGCAAATAAGAAGAGACCTCCTGGGTTTCTGTTAGCTGGCTGTCATGCTTCTACATTAGAAGTTCATGTTCACGCTTCGTCCTGGAAATGACCATGACTTTGTCTTATTTTTACACTTTGATGGCACCAGAACGTGGTACCCTCTAAAAATCAAAACAATAGGGTGGAACAAACCAGGACAAATGGATTTTAGAATAAAGGACTCCACCGTGCCCGATTTGCATCAACAATGCTCCTGTATGGCATCTACACTGTCCCCTCACTTCCCTACCAAAGCTGTGAAGGTTACCTGAGAAATTTGGTGGGAATTCACACAGTTAATGCTGCTGGAGACCCTGTGAGAGGTTGTAGATGACTTAATGTGACTTAAGAAACAAGCAAGCAGCACGGTTTCAGTTAAAAACGGGCTGGGATAATGTTGATCTCTAGTTGCCTGAACTGGGAGCAGCACCGTGACCCTCCCAGCTGCCTGTCCTGGTGTCCCCAACCTCCTGCCTCTGGGTTCTGTGGGCAAAAAGGACAACCAGGCGGTCATATCAATGAAATGACTCCCTCTGAAAGGAGGTGTGATGCCACTTTCTACCCAGCTAGTGGATACCCTGAGCACAGCATTGTAGAAATGAAGATCAGGCACCAATCCATCTGCTACCATTAATGGCCAGGGAAGAAATGCGTGTGTGCCAGTGTCCATGTGTAAAAAGGTGTGCAGGCTGCTGGCAGGGACCGGCACCCCTGGAATAGTTTGGATTTTTGCAGCTGAAGGGCTGAATATGGATATTGGCTCTGCGTGGGGCAAAGAGAAGAGCTAAAGGTGTCCCTGCAGGCGAAGGGAGAGGAAAGGGGATGGTGCAGCAGGAGGAACCCTGTGCTCAGCCCAAGCCGGGCACCACCAGCAGCCCCGGCCCCACACCTGAGCACAGCCCTTCCAGCACAGCCTCCCACTGCGTGCCGTGCTGGGCCAGCTCCTCTGCTTCAGGAACTCCAGTAAATACTTGTTTTGTTGTTGTTTTTTTTTTTCTTTCTGAGCCACAAAGGAAACCTGTCTCTTGTAGACGATATGCTTTGGGCAGAGGAATGAGAACCTTGTGAGAGGCGAGAAAACGATGATTTCTGTTCTAGCTGCGATATATCCCACTAATTCTTTACTCACCCAGCTCCTCGTGCAGTTACATACCAGACGCCCTGTGGCCTGGCCGTGCCCTCCATGTCTCCCCTCCTGCACCCACCACTCCTTCTTCTCTGCCCTGGTTTTACAGCACAGCCGATGCCTCCTGGCGCCCTCCCTCTCGCATGGGTCTTCTCTACCAATCTGGTTTATTTTAAATTATTTTGATCTCCGTCCAATTTAATTCCTTTTTTTTGCTCTCTTTTCCTCGTCTTCTTTCCAAACTGAGAATTTTCAGCTTGGGGTAGGAATGCCCAAAGTGTAACTTCAGAGTTTTATTACATGGCCTTTTGCAGCCTGGCATGCAGCATTCAATTTGGAGCGGAGTGTCCTAGCTCTGTTGCATGCCGAGATCTGTTGTCCAGATGAATTAATTCCAGATTATATGTGGGTGTGGACTTCAGCTGGGCAAAATTTGGATACCCTGGTTTAGTCATTATTCTCTGATGAATCTCTTGGTGACAGTCTTTGCCCCTATTGTTCTGAGGTGAGCCCCATGGCAAGAAATGTGAAGGCAAGAAACAAAAGAATATAAAGAAAGGTTACGAAATCAAATTCAGTAAGGCAGGGTTATTGTCCCTCCATTCTCCCTCTTCTGTCCTCCATCTGAGATTGGATTTTGCAGGGGAAAAAAACACCCGTAGGACAGCCAGACTGAGTTTGCGGGGCAGGTTCTGGCGGGGAGCGGGGGGCTGGCAGCCTGTCCCACCGCGTCTCCCTGGACGGCGAGCAGCACGATGGGGCCAACACGGCCCGAATTAAACCACAGAGAAAGGGAGGAGGAAGTTATCATCAATTCTTAACATTTTATTTCTTTACTGGGTTAAACAAGGAGCGGAGAAAACCTCTGCCCCAAAATACAACAGAACTGAAAGCATTACAGGTACAGAGACTATTGAACACAGAGAGTAGTAGGATAATATTTTTAATACAACTGAATTATAGCATGGTTTTGTGTTTTTGTTGGGTTTTTTTGTTTGTTTTTTGTCAAACCATTTTGGAAAATAAATGTAATAGGAACTAGTGCAAAAAAGTTCTAAACATGAAGCACAGTGTATAAAATGGCATAAGAAAACTGTCCCCTCGAGGACACAGTCACTTTCTTATGACAGAGGGGAGAAAGAGAAACAGAAGGGGGGTGGGAACAGAGAGGGAGGGTCCGGGAGGCAGAGGAAGAAAGCTGGAAAGAAAGAGAAACCGGGCAGGGGGATTAGAAAGAATATTTTGACTTCAGCAGTATGGTTTGTTTTTTTTCACCTCGCCACCATGTACTGTAAAAGGACCTTTTTTTGTAGGTCTGAGCTCTGTAACCACCGACATTTCACAAGCACTTGAGAAGGGTTCGGTCACAAGCAGCCTGGTCCCACACAGGCAAAGCCATCCCGGCGGGAGTGCTCTGGTCCCTGCCGAGGTCCCCCCGCACCCACCGGCGTGCCGGGACCCCCCAGCCCGACCCTCGCCGGCAGCAGAGGGGCAGAGAGCCCTCGCCTCGGCTGCCAGAAACAGCATCTCCCACGCTCTGAATGGAGAAGGGCAAGAGGGCAAGGACACTTTCTTTGGGGCGCTCTTCTGTACTCTCCCTTAAACGGTTCTCGTTGAACCACGGCATTGGCTTTTCTTGCTTTGTGGCATCCCTGCCGGACCAGCGCATAGAATTTCTTCCAACTTTAAACTCTCATGAACCTATGGAAGTATCTCTGGTTTTGAAGGCATCCCGCAACTGTGATGTCTGAATGTACTGAAGGCTAGAAGAAGCTGGATTCATTTTGGTTTGGAAAAGAAAACAGAGCTTGGTTAGAGGCATGGCTGAGGGCACCCACCACCGGCTGAGGACCTAGAGAAGAAGAGATGCTCTCTCCCAGGCAGCAGTACCTCTGCAGCAAATTCCCAAGGGGAACATGCCCAAGAGGTTCCCAAGGTGTGTCAGCCTGGACCGAAACCATCCTGGTAAGAAAGGCAGCTCTCCAGTTTGCTTTCACCACGGAGCCACTCAGCCTACTGCCCCCAAGAAATTGGCTGGATGCTATTTTAAGTAGAGCTGGTTGGAATTCCTTACAAATTGCTATTCTCTTCGAATCCACTGCCACCAGTTCCAACTGTGCGAGCAGAAAAAGTGTGATTGATTTTTTTCATTTTATTTTTTGAAAATGAAAGGTTTTGTGGGAAAGGGCTGTTCTTGATACATTTCTCAATTTGAAAAAAATTGGTCATAATTATCAATATGGCTTGTTTTGACAAGTTTCAAAATAAAAAAAAATAACTGTCTGGCTTGAAATGTCTTTTTGTTTTGCAACTCAAGCACGTACGGTTCCCAAATAAATACGTTTAAAAATGGTAAAACCAACCCCAAATTTCATAAGCCAAACCTAATTTTTTTTTCGTTTTTTTTTTGAGTTTCAGTTTACAACAAGCGAAGTCGTCGACTTCCTGGGCTGAAAAAGGATCATTATAAAATGCTAACGAGACTGGAAACCACTCCTGACTTTGTTTCGAACAAAAGTACTAGATACGCAGCCTATGAAAGCAAGCTGGAGGAATGGTGTTCAGTAACGCAGCCCACCTCCTGCCCATGAACACCCCGTCCTATGAGCAGGGGCTGAGTCAGAGCTTTGATAAAATCCCAACAACTTCTAAAAGGTTGTTTTTTGTTTTGTTTTGTTTTGTTTTTTATGGACCTTATTTGAAAATGATTTATCCTTTGCATATGGCCACAGCATTTCCTTTGCTCCCTTCATCCCAGAAGGACAAAACTGAAGGTCCCTTTGGGAGCTGCCCTGGAGCAGCTGATGGCAGTGACCTCCCTCGCAGGGTCCCAGCACAGCTCTGCATGACCCCTCCTTCCCCTGCGCCCCACGCTCCCCACCCAGCGGGACGAGCATCCACCAGCGAGGAGGTGGCTGCACATCCTGCACAGACCACGATGCAAAAGGCCACGTGTGGGACCCCCCCAAGGACCAGCCCGTGGGTGGAGGTGGAGCAAGCCCTGGTTTTGGGAGCCCCATTTTTGGGAGGATGCTCTTCTCTGCTCAGCTGTGGGGAGCGCGGTCGGTTCTGGCTCTGTTGTTTGAGATGGAGCCTGGGGGCTGGGGCTGCAGGAAGGGTGTAAAACACCAGGATCTTCAGCAGTCAGGTGCTGACTCTTGGCTGGCACTCAGAGGACAAGCAGAGCACGCTTTCCCTATCCTTCTCCCCGTAGCGATGTACAGGACTGGAAGCAGTTGTCTGAAGAGCCATATGGACCAAGAACACCCAAAAAGAGCTGCTGAAAAGCCTCACTCCTGAAATAAAACTAAATGATGCTTGGACCAGTGCAGCCCCCCAGAGCCGCTGTGATCCGGGAGCCCTAGACAGGCTCCTCCTAGGCTGAGAAGGGATGATGTTGGGGTTTCGTGATGTGGGTACCTCTGTCACCCTGCTGGGATGCCCAAGAGCTGACTTTGATGGGCTAAAGTAGATTGTTATTAACATTCTGCCTAAACATTAGACACTGCCCTTCCTAACCTCTGAAGGATAATTTAAGAGAGATTTATATCCATGGGGCAGCTCAAAAAGTCTATAAACAAAATTGTCTGCCACATCACAGAATTTAACAGGGATTTTCACAGACTCCAAGTATGTCTCTGTCCTGATTTTGTCTCTAACAGTTTCTATAGGCATTCCTTTTCGGGGTGGTAGTGAGGTATCATAATTTATCACAAGCCGCTGCAGCACTTTTTGAGGGCAGAGCCTTCAATCCCAAGACTGAGCACAAGGCAGTGCCCCCTCCCTGAAGGAGGGGGGGGACCCTGTCCCACCGGCCCCGCAAACGGCCCCGCTCCGGGCTGTAAATCACCCACATCCCTGGCACACGCGGTGCGGGGAGACCTCGCCGCCCAGAAGGCACCTACAGAGCTCGGCAATGGGAATCACCATCGCACCAGTGAGGAGGACCCTGCTCTGGGAGCGGCAGATATCAGGGATTTTCTTTTATTCTTTTTTTAAACGCGGGCAGAGGAACTGTCTCCCAGCATCGCCTGCAGTCCTGAGTGGCAGTGAATGAACTGCCCTGACATCTCCTATTGAAGCAGAGCAAAATGTGTTGAACAAAAACCATTTCAAGATGTTTTCTGAGTGTTGCCAAGTTACTCAACATGTTCTGCTTTAGTTGTCAGATGCTTTCAAAGCGATTTCCCTAACTCAGAGCACGAATGGTGAGGGCTCTCCCTGGGAATCTTTTGCCTGGGGCTACCATGGATCTGTATTTTCATAAGAAAAAGGCTCAACTAATGATTAATCTTCACCAGAGGAAGCAGGGCCTTTCTTTGGGATTTTTCTTCAGTTATTTTTAATTAATTTGTACAACTGGCAGTTACATTAAAGTGCAAAACCCAGGACTAACACTCCAGCCGCGCAGGACCCGGCTACCTTTCCTCCCGCGGCCCCATCTGCTCTGCCTGCTCCCCTGCCTGCTCCTGCATCCGGACCCCGCGGGGACAGCATCACCCCTCTGCTCCCCCGGCACCATGGGGCACAGAAAGCCTTTTGCCGGGGAGGGCAGGGAGGAATCACTGCTTTCCGATGGGCATTTTTCTCCGAGTGGAGAGAAGTTTACCCACTGAAGGGAAGGTTGGGTTTTATGTATTAATCCCAATGCATGGCACCTTCTTTAGGGAGAAGAAATAACATCATTGAATGAAAAGGAGAAAGCACCTTGGTTTTAAATTCCCGGTAGGATAAAACCATTTAGACCTGGTGTTTTCCAAGGTCCCAGGTGGCTGCAGGAGCATGGCTCTGCAAAGGGCTCCTGGTCTGCTGGGCACAGGAGGGGCTCAGGTTGAAGCCTACCTGCATGCATGGGGCGTGAAACCCTTTCTCTCCTTATCCCAGGCACATTCACTCCATGTTTTAATAAAAGTCATGTCAGTGGTATTAACTGAGACAATGTAAACGTCTCCTTTCTGGACTTTTCTCTTGTATAGCAAAGAGAAAGCTAATATGGATGGAGGATTATTAAGGTTGTAATGTCGGACCAAAGAGAAGATTTTTATCCGACGGCCTTATAATGATGGACTGCGACATACACCGCTTCCAGCTGCTCCGTCCTGTTCTGTGAACAGCCTAGTCTGGATTCATTTAACGAGATTGGCAAAGTGTTGAATACAGCATATGGTGCCCTAAAACCACAGAACTTATTGACAGCAGCCCAGACTTGCTAAATAAAAGAACTCCTTCCAAAAGCCTTGGTCTGTGAAGACTCAGCACTTTCCTTCCAGTCACACTAGGTAAAATCCCAGCCCTGTGCCTGCCAGCGCGGCTCCGCACTTCGTGTGCTCCCCCTGCCCACCGCCCCGGCACGTTATCCTCACGTGAATACCTCCCGGGAAGCCACAGCTTGGAAAATGTATGGATCTCCTCCAGCTACAGCATGACTGCCCTGCAGAGCCTCCTCACTCCCCAGCTGATGAGGCTGACGCAACTACAGCTCCTCAGTAATCACACTAAGGACCCCATTTTTGAAATGGCTCAGCTTTCAGACCATTCATTGGGATGTAGCGTGGGCTCCCTGCCTCCTGAGATGAAGCCCATCAGCTGATGTTATGGAAGGCAAAGACATTTGTCACAGCTCCCAGGTTATTCCAGCAAACTCCTGCCAGCCTCCCCCAGTGCCTGAATATAACTCGGGCTACTTGACCTCACTCCCGCAGCTCTCTGAGAATCACCCATCACAAAACCTCCGCACTTGGTGCCACCAGAAACTGCCCGAGCCTGGATGGACACCAACGCCCTGGTCCATCGCTCTGCTCGCCAGTGGTGCAGAAGAGCCTCAGGGCAGGCAGAAGGGCACGCACCCCTCAAGAACGGTATTATTTGCACTGGATTCACACACACACACACAGAGGCGGTGCAGAAGAGCGAGCCCGTACCACCACGCCGTCTGCAAGAGCGCAGGCTCGGGCGCTGCTCAGTGTCACACCAGCAGACAATGAATAGGGCCAGTGACTCAGGGCCACTTGCTGACGCACCACACTGGGCTATTCTTCTCTCTCTAGATGAGTCGTTCAAAGATTGGATGCAGCCTATCTCTGAGAGAGGCGCCTGGAATTAGCTTAACTCTTGGCAGTACATGAAAAATCTAATTTCCTTAAGAGCGAACTGGATCCGGCTGTCTCGAGGCAGGCACAGGACTGTGCTCCCTCCCTCGGTCTGGCTGTTTGCTTTTGCTAGTCATCAAAGCAGCTACACAACTCATTTCTTAGCAGCAGAGCAAACAGAGGAGTCGGATCCCTATTTGCTGAACAGTTGCATGTCCAAGTTCTCAGATGGGTGTAAACCAGACTGAAAAATATATGGATGCTGTGAGGAATAGTGAAACAAGAATCATCCTACCTTTTCTGGGTAGCACCAGCAAGGAAATCTGCTCAGGAAACGCTCTGCATCTTCCATGACCACCACCTCTCCTAGCCAGATAACCACGGGACAGTGGGTTCATAGGCTTTGTATCTGCGGGACTTTGGTAACAGGTAACTGATAACATGTAAACATCACCCCAAAGCTCTGAGATTCAAGTCAAAGCAGAAATCAAACATTCAGCTGCTTCTCAGAGCCTCTTTGGTCTGGAAATGGGCTGGAAACATGAGGAAACCTGTCCTTCCCACGAGATGCCTGGTACTTCCTTCTTCCAGCCGGGTAGGAAGTAGCTTTGCTCATGGGGCTCTGCTTGGGCTTGCTTCACCTCAACAGACCAGAAACCACAAAACTCCTACAGTCCTCATCTCTGTGATTTCTTGGACCCTCACAGGGATCCAGGATTGGTTTGAGATGCAGCAGGACATTCCTCCCGCTCCATCCCTGCCTGCCTGCTGTAGGTTCCCCATCAAGAGGCAGCCTAGAAATAGAGGGACCACCACACGCCCTCTGTGGCAACAAGCAGGTTCACATCCATATTGTGACCAGTACATTTTGCAGCCGACTCGTGCGAAAACACACCCTTCTCCTTCCCCTCGCCCACCCCCAGAATGAACTTTCTTGTCTCTGGTGTCTGGCCCAGAGTGCAGCACCGTCTCCTGTGCACCACCTCGCAGCCTCCATGCTGGGAACAGTTCCTGCTGGGTGGGTGGAGAATTCAGGTTTCCTAGGAAAGGGGGATCTGATGTCTGTTTGGGGCTGAATCCCTGGATATGCTGAGCTTAGGTTAAAAAGCAAACAGGTGAGCCAAATGAGGCTGCACCAGCCAGCACCCTGCCCGGCCCAGTCCAGCTGTCCCAGCTGGGCTCCTAGAAATATTCTGATCTAGGCGGCATCCATGGATAGAAAGTATTCACAAAAACTCTCTTCCCCAGCTGGGCTTTATTAGCGCCTCTTCTTTGTGTGGGAGACTCTCCCTACAAGCCAGATTTCTCCAGCCCTTTTGCCCAGTCCCTCTGCCATCCAGTCGATGATTTGTAGCTGGGAAGCATGGAAGGATGCCTTCTGACGCCCTGCATCCAATTGTTACCATGCGCGATCCCACTCCCTCGCTTAGCCTGTGCACTGCTGGAGTCACATTTCCCTAACTCCTCTCAGAGCCCAGCCACTCCAGTCAGGAAAGAAAGCAAAAAAGGTTAAACCAATTCATCAGGACGCTTGGCAAAGTGGGATGTGGGAATGCTGGGGACGTCCCTCCTGCTCAGTGCCTCCTCCCTCCCTCTCCACCTCCTTGCACAGAGGAGGAGGAGAGGTAAGGCTGGAGGAGCAGGTTGGGGATGTAATCAGACAAACCCCAAGTAGTACCACAGTGAAGCATAATACTGTCCCACTCCTGTCCTCGAATTCCCATCAGCAGGGGACGAGCCCGGGATGTGTGGAGGGAAATGCAGCGCTGAGGGCACTGCACCCCACGAAGACGGTTCTGCCTTAATTTGGTGTTTTTTTTCCCCTGGGACAGGAAGGGGGGGCAAGGCTGTGCCGAGAGGTGCTGCCTCCCTGGCCACCTGGCCCTTTGGGATTAACAGGCCGAGGAGAAAAAGAAATGGGGCTAGGCTGACTGTCAAACCCTTGGCACGTTGCTGTCAGGTAAGGTGGCACTCACGGCAGGTGGCCGGATGATGCGCAGCAGTCCCAGGGGGACATCTCTTCCGAAGGGACCCCCTCCCCTCCGCTCCCACTGCCCCCGTGCCGTACCTTCCTGTGCCGGCACCTCGGCGAGGCCGGGCACGCCACGCTGCCTGGCTGCTACTGACCGAACCCTTCTCAAAGCCGAGTCCCGCAGCCCTGTGCGCATTAGAGACTCTTCATCACGGGGATGCCCCGCGGCGAGCAGCTCTTGGGGGTATGTGCGGGGGTGTGTGTGCGCGCGTCACCCCCAATCCCGTGCCTCCCATTGGAGGAATAGCATGTGCCCCCCTTAGTGGAAAAAGATCTGGCGTTCTTCTTGGAGGTTGGCTTTCCCCTCTGCGTCACTCATCCCGTGCCACGCTCTCCTCCAAGGCAGGCACGGCCTCCAGGCTGAGCCCTCCACCGGCCACCCCGCCGCTGCCGTGCACGCTTGAGAAGGACACCATGGTGTGGAGAAGCATCAGGACCAGCATGCACAGTCTGATCCTGCTGCTGCTGAGGCGAGACCCTGCAGAGACCGGCAGCAAGGATGGGGAGTGGGGCTGGTGGTACTGGTGGTGGTGGTGGTGGTGGTGGTAGAGGTGGTAGTGGTTCTGCCGCTGGTGATGGAGGTGGGGGTCGTGGCGGTGGAAATGGAGTGACTCAGACGCTGTGGATTTGGGGGATGTGTTGTCATTGCTGTCTGGGGGGTGGTCGCAGGAGTCCCATTGCACCTCGCAGCACTTGGCCTCCTCATTGGGCAGCTGGTTCTCCAGCAGCCCTGCGGGAAGGAAGCGGAGGAAGAGGAGGGGGTCAGCGGGAGATCATGGATGGGGCTTCAGAGAGACCGAGCCCCGATGCCTGCCAGCCATGTGCCGTGGGATGGGCAGAGCCTGAGAACTGGGACAACCAGAGACCCCTGGGACTGGCCCCCAGTGGAGCTGTGAGCCTGCACAGACCAGTGTGCAGGCAGAGACCGCTGCCTTGCGACACGCCAAACACTGCTTGTACCGCCCCTGCTTTAAACCCGTCACCTTCAGCCCCTTGCATGCTTGCTTTAGCTTTCAGTTAGAGGTAGGGCTTTCACTTCCTGCGCTAAGCTGTGGGCTGTTGCCATGTCTCCATTAACCACTGACACCTCACGCCCCGATGGCCACGTTCTGGCAGTCAGGCAGTGCTTCATGTGTTCCATGCTGTATCTCCTTCCCCTCCACCCCAGAAAGCCTTCAAAATCTGGCGCATGGCTTGCGAAGTGTGATGAGGCTCGTCGGCACCTACCCCTGCCCCGTCCCACCCCGGGATGTGCGGGAGCCCGGCCCCGCTCCCCAGACCTCCTTACCCGTACAGATGAAGCCAGGCAAACCTCCATAGATCAGCTCGTCATTGTCCGGTAACACAAACGGGCACCTGGTCTGCACCTCCAGGCAGTATTGCTTGCATGGGATCCGGTGTCGGCACTGTTGTTGGGTCACGTTGAAATACTCGGAGCACAGCCAGGCCTTGTAGACAGCCTAGGGGAAGGCACCGAGAGGGACATGTCACCTCCCCAAACGCCAGGGTAGCCGAAGCATTGCAGAGACAGGGGGTGAAAGGGGAAGGGAGAACCCCTCTTAGTTCACGTGAGAAATGTGTGTCAGTACATCGGGGTCACTTACGTTCAGTACGATCACTCGCCAATCAATTCAAACAAACCGCTAAAGTGTTGGAACTGTGGAACTCATCTAAGAAACTACATCCACCACAAAAATAAAGTGAACTAATCACATGGACTAATGTCCCCTGCAGACAGGCACTGCGACAGACTGCGGTGACTCTGCCAAGATCGGTGGCCCGAGAGCTTAGTCCATCATGTGAAAAATTCAAGCACCGCTTATCGCCTGTCCCACAGCATCTCCCTCCTCCTTGAGACATCCCACCGCTCCCCCAGGGCAGGGTAGGCATTTACTCCTCCTCTAAAGCACTTTGGTCCTCATCAGATCTGAACATGGGACATGGGACAGCAAAACAGACCATGGGCTGATCCTTATTGGAAATTTCCAAAGGCCTCTGCCGGCTGGAAAAGCTGCCAGCCAGAGGCAGGCAGGCACCACTGGGATGCAGCACATGCAGCCGCTGCAGACTCAGGCTCGTCCCTCTCTGCCACCAAATAACACCTTCCCCACCCATCTACCTGGTTCTGGGGAAGATTCCCAATTCATAGAAATCTGGCACTTTTCGCTGCGCCATCTCTTTTGGCTCAAATGGGCAGAGCTTGGGGGAAACATGCTCACTTTACAGGCATATTTTGACACTCACATGTACCAAACAGCAGTACAGATGCCCCTGAGTGCTCCGCTCACCTTTCCACTGGTTACAGCTGTGCTTGGCAACACTTCCAGAAGCAAAAGCAACGTGGGAGTTCACCTGCGATTGCGGATGCAAGGCTGTGTCGCAACTCCTGCTTCTCCAGCCTATCCGATCCCTGGTCCCCCTCCTTTGGGTCCACTGCCCCAGCCACTCAGCAGGAGAGAGAAAGCAGCTTTCCATCTGCACCTGACTGAGATGACCTTCCTCAGCCAAAACCAGCTCTTCCCTTCCACCTTCTGTGCGTTCGTGCCCATCGCAGCTGGCCAGGCACAGCCCAGATGGCTTCGGTTAAGACCATATCTCGCGCATCCCCTTTTATCTCCCAAGCATCAGGCACGGGTGGAAATTGTTTGTCTTCGCTCGCTGTAAGAGGCCGGGACATCTCTTGTTTCTCATGGTCAGCAGTCATTCCTCAGGCTGCAAGAAACCCATGACACCGCTGGGAAGAGCAGCACCCTCCATGGCACTTCCAGCTCATCTATGAACATATCTAGGCACTAGCGACAGAATTAAGGTCATGTTAATGACCACATCCAACTTCCTTTGAAACCAACTAGAAAGGACTCCCCATGATTCAAAGGGAATAAATTTCGCTCCTCGGCGTGCTTGGAGAAAACCCTGTGCTCCTCCTTCCAGCTGCATTTTTATTTTATGAAGGCTTTAAAAACATCGCTTCTTTGTTTCCCCATGTTTTCCATAGATCCTTATCATCATTTGTTTGGACCGTGGTGGTGTCTCAGGATTAAAGCTGGTTGGGAAATTCTTGGCAAGTTATTTTATTATTTATTTTTTTCCCCTGGAAAATGCCAAATCATGAAAACCAGAATTTTCATGGAAGCATGTTCGTTTTGGTGAAACTTTCATCACAAAAAGTTTAATCAGGACCAGGACACAACATATGGAGCAAGCCTTTCAGAGCAGTCAATAGCCCTGTGGTCAGGGATTTCAGCTGGGATGTGGGAAATTCAGCTGTGGTCCTGCTTTTTCTCCCTGGCCCATTGGATGTTAATTATTTAGACAAAGTGGAACAGCTCCAGAGAAGGGACTGACTCTGCAATCAGACTGTGAGGACACAACCGGGAGGGAGAGCTTCAAGGTCTGGTTCTGCATCTGCCTGAGCTGATTCCCCCGGGGCTGAGGAGAAGGAGGGGAGCCGGGCAGGGTGAGCACAGCTCATGCTCCAGAGATGCCACAGCCGCAACATGTGTCCTCCCCACTGGCCTCCACTCCCTTGGGGACCGTGTTGGGAGCAAGGGGACAGTGGGGCAGTGAGGAGGACACAGAAGGACCCCTCATCAGGGTGGCTCATGACACTTCACAAGCATGATGAGGTTTTCTCCTTTGTGAAAGCATCTTATTGCTCTCCAGGGGACCTCAACAGGACATAAAGGAGGGTTAGACATCTCAGTGGACACTGACACCTTATGATAGATGGGACAGAGAACCAGAAGATACAAAACGGGCTTCAAACCATCCGCTGACTGTCCAGGACTTAGCCAGATAGGATGCATCCTTACTTCGGTCTGAGGACTCGGCAAGTCGCTGCCTCGACACGATGATGTTATTTATGCACAACTACAGACGCACGCATAATCTGGAGCAAACTGGAGAGGTCCCTGCCTCAAAGAGCTTGCAGCTGCAAAGACATGCTATGTGATAGCCCGAAACGTGGGGATGCCTTTGGGAGGGATGTACCGAGGATGGCGACAAAGACATGCAGCCCCAGGAGAGAGGGCAGCCGCCCTGCAGGCAGGGGTTCCAGCTCGCTGGGCTGAAGGCAATGCCTTCCCCTTCTCCCCATTAGAGGACACAGACATCCCAGCGCAGCCCACCAGGCCTGGCAGGCAACAGGCAGACAGCGGGCAGGCACACAGACCTGCCCCCAGCAAGCACTCCTGTGGAAATTGCTATGAAGCACGTTTTCTGAAGAGTTTTTAGGTCTATTGGAGATTTAAAGCATTTGGGGTGGGGTGAATTTCCTTAATTTCAATCTTCCAAAAATTACTTTTTATTTTAATTATTAGTAATTATCTAAGTTAGTTATTTGGGCTGCCTTTATAGGCAACAGAGAGAGGGCATCCTGAGGACAACACATCCCTCTGAAGCACCAGAGTACCCCAAGCACCCAACCGCGAGGGGGCTGGAGGTGCTGCTCTCTTTCCCTGTTGACTGTAGAGGATTTCTGACAGCTAGAGTAGTCTGGCTGCTTGAATTTTAAATGGCTGAAGTTGGGTGGGATGAATTCTGTCCCAGGTCATAAAGTTTTCAGGATTAAAAACTGGATGCATTAACTACACCACAAACAGCCTGCAAATTTAAACCAGAAGATACATACCAGGAAAAGATGACTTGCCACTCACTTTTTGTGAATAATCATGTGGACTTTTTCCATGCAACAAGTCTGCCAGTCACACAGCACCAACACTGTTCTGCCACTTAAGTCTCTCTCTTGCACATGCTCTTCAGTGCTCCATGGTAATGAAGAATAAATAGCAAATAGGTGAAGCACATCATTTATATACAGCTCGCAGTGTTATATTTGCTCACAAAAACTCTGCTGCCAATGCTAAGTGACAGCATGTGCAACAGCAGACCCCAGCATCCATCTACAAACGGGTCATGAATGGGAAAGGGATCAGATCTGCAAGGTGACCCACAGCCAGCACACTGCCCAGGGCCAGTGGTGGGTGCTGCCCTCCCTGGGGCGAGCAGCGGTGCGAGGCTGCTGCTCCACGCTTCCCTGGGGGCCCAACTGTTCGGCGGTGCCAAGGGGACACAGAACTGCTGCACGTGGACCCTCACAAGCGATGTCTGCAGAGCAACTGCTCCCTAAGGACAAGGTCACCCGTCCTCCCACCCGGCAGCCCCAGGGGACCTCCCGAAGCCCAGTGCAGCCTGGACAGACCCAGGCGGGTACTGCTGGTGTGCCCGGCCTCGTCTGCCAGCCCGGAGGGTGCGGGTGGAAGGACCAGATGGGGCCCACCAAGTCCACCCCTCCTGCTCAGCCTTTTTTCCAGGCTCTCATCTGACTTAGCATTAGATATCTCTATCAATGGGACTTTTTCGCGTTTCCCGAGGAGGTTGTTTTACCGCTGAAAGCACTTATCTCGCTGCCTACAAGTTTTCCTTCGTACTTGACCTACATTTTTCCATCCAAAAGTTCATTCCCTTCAATCATTCCATAAACCATCCCTCTCCCTCCTCTGTGTTTACACATTTCTAATATTTGCAGATGTATCACGCTCCCCATTTAGTCATAACTTAGGCAAGCTCGACTGATTTACTCTCTCACATTTCCTGCGAGTCTCCCTCCCAGCCCTTTAATCATCTCCAAGTCTCCCCCACGCTGCTTCCCCGGCTCCAGTCACATTCACGGCTCCTACCTGGGGACACATGCAGCCCGGTGAGGAGGGATGCTACACTGGGTCCCCAGGCAGGGGAACATGGTTGTCACCTGCACTGTCCCAGCTCTGGCTTTGGGCTGCAGCAACTGTCGGTTAGGCCCTGCAGGCAGAAGGGGCAGCTGGCACAGGAGACTCCCGAGAGCTTGGTAGGAAGGAGCTGAGGCTCATGCCTACTCTCTTGTGAAAACAGCTTGCACAAGCAGACTCTACATGGATCTGCATGTTTTCCCCCTAAAATGTTTCTGTTGACTCCTCTAAGAGAAGTTTGGCAGAGGGTTGGGGTATCAGACAAGGACATTCCCACGAATTTAATGAAAATACTGAGTGAAAGGCTGCAAAGAGCTGGTGAGATGGTCAACACACTGGATGGAAGGGATGCCATCCAGAGGGACCTGGACAGGCTTCAGAGGTGGGCCCATGCGAACCTCATGAAGCTCAACAAAGCCAAGTGCAAGGTCCTGCACATGGGTCTGAGCAATCCCATGCACAAATACAGGCTGGGCAGAGAATGGATTGAGAGCAGCCCGGAGGAGAAGGAGTTGGGGGTGTTGGTGGATGAGAAGCTTAACATGACCTGGCAATGTGTGCTCGCAGCCCAGAAAGCCAACCACATCCTGGGCTGCATCAAAAGAAGCGTGCCCAACAGGTCGGGGGAGGTGATTCTGCCCCTCTACTCCACTCTCATGAGACCCCGCCTTGAGTACCATGTCCAGCTCTGGAGCCTCCAACGTAAGGACATGGACCTGTTGGAGCGAGTCTAGAGGAGGGCCATGAAGATGATCAGAGGGCTGGAGCACCTCTGCTATGAAGACAGGCTGAGAGAGTTGGGGTTGTTCAGCCTGGAGAAGAGAAGGCTCTGGGGAGACCTTATAGCCCCTTCCAGTACCTAAAGGGGGCGTACAGGAAAGATGGGAGGGACTCTTTATCAGGGAGTTAGTGACAGGACAAAGGGTAACGGTTTTAAACTGGAAGAGAAGAGATCTAGATTAGATATTAGGAAGAAATTCATGTCCCTGCCCACGGCAGGGCGTTGAAACTAGATGGTGTTTAAGGTCCTTTCCAACCCAAACCATTCTATGATTCTGATACCTCAGCCACCGGAGAGGACAGAGGAGGTGCTCTCACCCAGAAACTGCAACCAGATGCCAAGATTTCCCGGGTGCCTTCCCTTTTCCCTTTCCTCTCCAGGGCACCCACTTGCCCAGAGGGAAGCACTGGAGTTGTGAGGCTGCCCCGGTCCCAGCTGGCCCTCGCCTTGCCGGGTGGTGGGTCCTCCGGGTGTTGCAGCAGGCATTCCCGTGGCTCTGCACGATAGAAACTGCCCATTCTGTTCAAAAATAAAGACAGTGATGACCTGCTGGTGCAACAGGGCTGCCCCCACTCCACCGGGATTAGGCTGAGATGCGGGCAGATCTCTAGGAGACACCAGCATTCTCCCGTCACGCATCTGCACAGATCCGTCTTACAGGCAAGGAGCAAACTCCCCAGGATGCTCAAGCAGCAGCATTACGGCTTTGGTTTTTCAATAGCTTTCGGTATCTCTGAGCTTACCCCACGCAACCTGCTTTCTCTTGCCATTATAAAGGATGTGTGAGAATTTAGGACAGGAAGAAATTTATTCTTTGCTTAAATCAATGGGGAAAGCTCACTGTTTTCTATCCTTGCCCTTTACGGTTTCTTCAGGAAGTGAGTTCAGTTGTAATCAGCGTTTCTTCCATTCTGTTTGTATTTTTGGCTGATCTCCAGCCTGGCCAAGTAAATATAAGTGACCTGAACTCCAAAAAGCTCTATTTTGGTGCCCTCTTCCTGCATTTTTAGCTCAGAGGACTGGCTAGATGACTCCAAGAAAGCACAAGGAGTTTTGCTGCCTAGGAAAGGGGCCAACTTCAGACACCCAATTTATATGTGAGGAGGAGGACAGGTTATCTATCTGCATCTGAATTTTGCAGGTGTGCTGAAATACCCCATCATAAAAGACATTAAGAAGAAACAAACTGAACTGGATTTCCAATAGCTATCTAATTAAGCTACGTGTCTGCTCACACTTCCACCGATATCTGAAAGCAGCAGTCAGAGGGATGGTCTTTCGCAGGCATTTCTGTGCCAAATTGAGTTCCTCGCTGCCTGCACTTCTCCCGCTGCCTCCTGTCAGCACCAGGATAGCATCCCCCATCAAACAGCTTTTCCAGAGTCTTTCTGCATTCTTAGTATTTCTGCACAAAATAACATACAAATTTTTTTTTAAAAGTAATTTGGCCATTTCCAACCTCAATCTAGTTGCTGCCAGTATTTTGTAAACACTGGCATTACCTGTTGAACCACCTCAGCTAAATTTTGGGAGAACCAAGGGGCAGGGATGGAGCAGCATCCTTGGGATGCAATACCTTTGCAGAGGACACAGTGGTCGGGATAGTCTGGATGCCCACTGGGACCACCAGCTGTAATTAACCCAACGAGCTGCTGTTTTCCCATCAGAGCAGGAACCAACACTTGGGAAGTTTCCCTGGGGTAACCCTGCTAGTTGCGCAGGGGGCTCAGTCCAGCTGCAACGAACCCTTCTCCTTAATTCGAGGCAGGGGCTGGGGCAGCATCCTCAGCTCAGCACCTGCTTCTCGGGAAGAGGGATTTGCAGGCCAGAGAGGGAGGAGGATAATGAGGGCAGAGAGGGAAGCAGGAAACCTTCCCCTACAAAATAACCTCATTCTGCACAGAAAAGCCAAGACTTGGTGCTCACCCTCCACTAACCTCACGCCTGAGCAAGGCAGGGATTTCCCCCCATGGAAATGAATGGGGGGGGCTTTGAGCAGAAAGCCCGGGGGACTCCCAGCCACATGAGCACTCAGCATCCCCCAGCACAGTGCTACTGCCCGATCCTCCCACCCATGCCGCTCCCACCGAGGGGTCGCCCAAGGAGAGCGGAGCTGCTGACCAGCAGTAATAAGCGGTTACACCAGGTGCAAGCAAATTGGATGCTTTGAGAAGCCGAGCGCGAGTTTATAGCTTGGCAAAGCTGCCTGGGGCTGTATTTAATTGCAATAATATTGGGCTCTGCCGACTAATCTGAGGAAGCGCTGGGGTCAGCTCTGGAAGGCGGCTCGGAGTTCACGCTGGAAGCTGCTGGGCTCTGCCGTCACGACTCTCCTCCTCCTCTTTGCTGCCGCTAAGGCCATGAGTGCTCGATCCGGCCACCGTGGCGCAGGGCTGGGGCGGTGCATGAGCACCCTGCAAGCCACCGCCAGCCTCACCGGGCTCGCTGCTCCCTCGGACCAGACCCCATCAGCGCCAGAGAACCTGTCTGAAACCCTCCTTCCCAAACCGTCCCATTCACCTGCACCCGCAGGGAGCTCGCTCATGTCTTGCTCATCGGGACACCGTGTGTGGCCAGCTCCCACGTGGGCCAAAAGGAGAAATCCCTGCCCGTCCCTGCCAGACCCCCCAGGCCGAGAGCTGCCCTTTCCTCTCCCAGAGCAGTTCCTGGGACTCACATTTCCATCATGGCCTGAGATGAGCATCTGGAGTGGCTGCGCCTCATTAATCTTGGACGCAGGGAAATGAGTACTGCTAATGAGCCGCTTGGGCATCTCTCCAAGCTCTGGCACATCAGGATGCAGTGTGGGAAGCAGGACATGCAGGGGGGAGAGAAGAGCCCCCTTGGATGGCAGAGGATTAAGGGAATGCTAACGTCCACGGCCGGTCAGGAGTCACAAACACAAGCTGCAATGTCCAATTACCATTGTATTCAATTACTGCCGCCTGCAATTCTGACATTAACAATGTTGAGCTTTTTAAACAGCTTTTTTTTTTTTTTTAATTAGCCTTGCTATAGGCTGTTCTAACATCATATCTGTAACAGCTGTTTTTTTGGTAACTTCTTTGATAATTCTGGAGCTGTATTATCTCCACCTTGCCACATTCACATGCTCTGGTTTGGGGGGGTGTGTGGAACCCAACCCATCCCCAAAACCCAACAACTGTGTGACTTTTTTTTTGTATTGTTTTTACTTTTTTTCTTTTTTATATAATGTTGACTTGTGTCTGGCGATGACAGCGCTGGAGCCGCGGATCCTCCGTTTCACAACCGGGGGAGGCAAGGGCCAGGGAGCCACTGCCCATTGTACCCCGGCACTGTAGGGCATGGAGGGGAGTCAGCGTCTGCAGCTCTGGGCACCGTGATGGAGGCTGCCAGCAGGAATGGCGTGGGATGGGGACGGGCGCTCTGTGGGAATGGGGCCGGCTGCACACAGGCTGCGGGAATGGCATCGGTGCAAACCCCAGCTGCTTGCCAGAGCTGGTGTTCCTCAAACATGGCTGGAAACGCCGTGCCATTGGACTGGCGTCCTGCCTGCTGCCCACCAGGGTCAGCTGGAATATGCCCGTGCTGGGCTCTCCGCTGCCCTGCAGCCCACTCCTTTCCAGGGTTTGTTTTCCCATTAATTTTCCGCCAGCCGTACCGTGCACGCCAGTTTGCATCCCGGCTCATCACCCCAGCGCTGTGACCACGCAGTGTGCCAGGGCAGAATGGGTGCAGGGGAGGCTGTGAAGGGTCCGGCACTGACCAGGCTCATCCTCAGGGAGGGTCCTGGGCAGAACCCCCTGTGCTCCCCAGCCAAGTCCCTTGACATCATTGCTGAAGTCACTCCCAAATTACCCCAAAGCAACGTAAGTCAGAGCTACCCACTCACAACACCTTAGTGACTTCATGAAGTAGTTCACAGTTTTTAGCATTTTAGTTTTAATTCCCAGTTCTTGGATTAAAAAAGCTACCTGAATGCCCCTTCTTCTATAGGGTAAAAAGAAAGCCCCCCAAAATAATGCCCCCACGAACATACTCAAAACAAGTCTGAGACACACACAACTCCCTAAGTGCTCATCTTTCAACACTAACAGAAAACAGCTTTAAAGCATGACCTCCATGCACCTTATACACTCAAAGTCCATGTAACAATCCCATCGCACTAACATTCCCTATATCAGGTAGCTCAATGGGAACACCAGGAACTGGGAAAGGACGGGAGAACAAGCATCTCAAGCTGCCTCTGCGAAAACACACACACACCTTCAACACCCATGGGTGTGCTGGGCCAGGGGCAGCCCTGGGCACTGGTTAGCAGTGCCAGCGCCCAGCCTGGGGATGGGCACCACCTTTACAGGCTCATGTCTTTGCTAATCTGCTCATTGCAACTGAGGGCTGCCACGTGTCTGCGCTGGGGCAGAGGGAAAAGCCTGGTCTCATCTCAGCAGATGCAACTCTCGCCTTGGAACAAACCCAGGAGGAACAGCTCGTAACTGTGGTTTGTACTGAAATGGGGAGCATCCCCTGGAATAGCGGTGCTTGCAGTGTTGCTTCGGATACCGGACAGCCCTCAGCAGTGCTGCGGCCAGGACTGCACTTAGGAGGCATGGCACTTGGCATCCCAGCGTGGCTGTGTGGCTGTATCTATCTATTACACAGCAAGCAAGAAAAAAAAATAATCACACTAATTAACATCACAGCTGGATGAACAGAAAGGCAGTGACCACTGCCAAGCCCCCTCGCTTTCCACAGCTGGTACCCCTGTGCCTGCAACGTTGCAGGTCCCCCCCATTTCCCTGCACCCTCCAGCAGAACACCCTGTGCAGTCTCGCTGCAGTGCAGGGTCAAGCATCCAGTGCAGGAGCCGGCGCTGCAGCCACAGTGATGCAAGGTGCAGGGGCAGAGCTGCAGGACTCTGGACCACAGCGCAGACAGTGCTGCCCGCTCCCTGCCCAGCGCTGCCTGGAGCCCCTTCCCTCCCACCGCAGCTCCCACTTTATCCGCTGCAGGTTTGCCATGGCGGCTCTGCAGCCATTGGGACCCAGACGGAGCTTACCTCCATGGTCCAGCTGCCTGCCTGCACCCACCCAGCCCTGCATGACCACTCCTGTAGACCCCAACCCACTGCAGTAGGCTTTTGATACCGTATCACTGCTTGAAAAACATTACAATTCCCACAAAATAACATTTTCATCTAACTATCAAATGCCACCTCGGAGTAGATGCGTCCTTCCTCCAAGGGAGGATGACGATGAGGTGGAAGCACTCTGCTCACTGCTGCCCACAAGCTCCCAGAGCACAGACCCCAGCTCTCACTCCAGCGTACGTGATGTTGGCGGCATGTTCAGTCCCCCCCGCACCCTGGGTCTGTCCCCTCTGTTCGCCCTGTGATTTCTTCTGGCAGTGACTACCCACGCTTGGACAGTGTCTAGTACAATGTGGCCCCAGTCTTGGTGGGCTGCCTGCAGGCGCTGCTGTAAAACAAATGTATTGAATCCAAACAAAATGCACATGGAGCCTGCTCCTTCTGGAAGTGCCTTGGAAGCAAGGACTGGGCCCCACTGTGCTACAGGCTGCACAACACCAGCAGTAGACAGTCTCTGTCCTGAGAAATGTCTGATGCACACAAGCCCGAGAGCACAGTGAAGGCAGAAAGGACCAGCACTCCCACGCTGAGCCCGCCGAGCAAGAGGGGCAACAGTAAATCTAGACCGCTGCTTTATGCTCTTCTTTCAAGAAGGGTTTTGGCTGGGGTTTAGAGAGGAGAAGACCAGCTCGCTGGGAAGGCAACGCCAGGATGGGAACGTGAAGGTATGCGTGGGAAGGGGATGGACACCAGGAGAGCTGGCCAGGAGACTGGGACAAACCGCTGGTGGCCAGGGAGCAAGCAGCGTCTCCTCAGCATCCAGATGGCTTTGTCCTTCATCTCCCCTGTGACACCGCATGGCTGGGGCCCAAGGGGGAAGGTGTCCCAGGGCTGGGGGAAGGCCAGGCCACACAGGCACCAAGCCCCCTCCCCACAGTGCCGACCCTGCCAGCTCACGAGGGTTCCAGCACACCAGCACAGGCATCACGGTACCAGCCAAGGGGTGGGAAACACCAAACCAGACCGGCATCACCTGGCCCAGACATGCCAAACCAGACCGGACACTACCCTGGCATGGGAGCTTTGAGCAGCTCCAGCGACACAGATGCTGGCTGCAGGTGTAACCGAATAACTGCTCCTTAACAGCCCCACAGCACACAGTCCTGCCCGGCTGCCTTGCAGAAGGGGGCCAAACTAAACACTAACGCCGAGAGATGGCGAGAGCAGAAAGAAGAGTGGCAGAAGGCAAGAAAAAGCCAAGCAGAGGCTGGGAGAGCAGCATTTCACTCCAGTGTGGCACTTTTTTAATCAGCTGTAACTGAACCACAGCTCAGCTACAAAAACAAGGAGAAAACACAGACGTGGCTGGGCGAAGCATCCCGTCCCAAGTGCTGCTCTCCCACAGGCACCCATCGGGCAGTGGGAGCCTGGCTGCAGGATGAGGAGTCCAGAGGACCATTAACCAGCAGCCTGAAAATAACTCCTGGGGGTTTCAGAGCTCCTTGGAAGGTGGGAGGGCTCGGCGAGGCAGGCAGAAGGGCTGCTAGTGAGCAGTGATTTCTCTGCGGTGGTTGCGCTGGCTGGCACAGCTCCGGAAAGACACGTGCCCCCCAGTGAGGCTGCAGGTAACCAGTGGGTTAGTTAGCAGCCTAGTCTGCTATCAGCCCAATTAGTTAAAAAGTCATTAAAAAACCACTATGAAGCTGAAGATGAACACAATCGAGTCGGGACAGAGGGAAAGTCAGGTCCCTGCAATCTATTAGCATCACTTGAGGAATTCACTCCCATTAGATACTGCTGTAGCCAGGAGCTTAGCAGGATTCAAAAGGAGATTAAACATTTATACGGATAATGAGAACATCCTGTTACATTAGATAGGATATAAAAAAATAAAGGCTAGACACTTCAGTGCCACGAGCCATAAATTACCCACCAGCTGATGGGGGTGAGGAAGAAGTTTCTCCAGCAGATTGGGTGCATCTACCTTCTAAGGAAGCGGTTAGGCTGGAGTGTCGTTTTTGGGAGGGTGTGAGCGCCCAGTCCAGCAAGGGCTATGCTGGGGCGTCATGACAGAGCTGCCTTCACAACTCATGCATGTAGAAGGGCCCGATCCTGCACACTGCCAGGAGCCCCTTGTTCTCACTCAAGTGGTGCACAGCACCCCACAAGGTCCCATTTTGTATGAACGGGAACACAACATGGTACATACAGGGGCTAAGGCACACCCCGCAGCGGGAGGAACCTGGCCTGGCTGATGCCATGCTTGGTGTTTGTTAGCAGGGGGTGAGCAGCAGGATCTGGCCCATCCCAGCTCCTTCAAGCAGCAAACACCAGGGAGACAGGAGTGTCCCGCCTCGGCAGCCCGGCTCCCAGGCACCTTTTGTGGTCAGAGGGAGGTGCGCAGTCTCCCACACCAACGCTGGGGTTGTTTGGGCAGCTGCAAGGGCCTGTTACACTTAACTTGTGTGCAAAGGTCCCTTAAACTAAAGGCAAATGCAGCAAAAGATCATTTCCTAGATGCTTATCACCACTCCTGGCAGCTTCTACTGATGGAGACAACAGGACTGGACATGACTCACATCAGGCCTGAGAGCTGGAACCCCTTTTTTAATCCCTGGCTGAACACCACTAGCAGAAATCTCACCCTCCCTTCCAGGTGGGGCCTTAATGCACCCAGGGAGGTGGCGAAAAACCCAGGATAACTCTCAGCCTCCATGGGAAGCAGCAGGCAGATGCTCCCAGCCGGCATCGCTCCTCCTCAGGCAGCAACCCTCAAGGGATGCACTCCTGCGGGAAAGCCCCATCCCTGCTGCTCTCCCCTGGAGCAAGCCCAGGACAGGCTGGGGCTCTCCTCTCTGCAAAGCTGCCACAAACGCAGCTGCACGTCTGCTCGGTCCCTCTGTGCCAGCCCAGCTCCCAGGCTGCCTTCCCCTCCCAGGCCAGCAGCCAGGATGTGGGCAAGCCCCGGGGGCTCCCCTGGCCACTGCTGCCTGCCAGACCCTTGAAAAGAGCTGGCACCTGGAGCCTTGGGGCTGTGCGCCCAGCACCCTGTCACCCCCAGAGCAAACGGGTGCAGGAGGAAAGGCAGCGAGTCACAGGCAGGGTGCTGCAAGACAAGGGGGTGAGCCAAGGGGTCGGTGTCTTTGGTAACACTAACACACAGAGACTTGAACTTCCAAAGCACCGTATGAAGGTTAATTATCCTCCGCAGAGCGCTTCCCTTGCATCTCCACGAGCAGGAAGTGTCCAGAGAGTTGCTCTGGGCTCATCGTTGCCCCAGGATCATGATCCGAGCCAGCCCTTCATCCTGGCAGCTACTACTGTTCCCTGACAACCTCATCTTAACAGGAGAGCAATGAACTATGACAAACAAGTAACGCATCACGGCAAATAAACGCTGCTCTTGCATACATACGCAGAGACTTCTGCAGACACTGCTTCGCCAGCTGTGCTGCAGTGTAACAAGGGGAACACCGGGCAAAGTTCATAAACACCGTTGAGTCAAATGCCTTGATTTGCACAAGCACCTCCTCAGATATATTTTCCACATGCCCAACCAGCTCAGTGTCAGGCTGACCAGCTCCAAGTGCTTCCAACCCCAGGCACAACAGCGAGGTTTGCTTTGTGGGCATGGTTGGGCTTAGGGCACAGGGCAAGGGGTGGGGGGTACAAAGATCCAAATAACTTATGGGTGTACACATCCACACCACACACCTAGAATTCACCTAGAAGCTAAGCAGCAGGCAGCAAAAATCACAGGACATTGGTGTTGCATGTGCCCTGCCTGCACAAGCACCCCTCCTCAAGAGGCAGGCAGATGCCCTGCCTGGATGCAGAGATTCCCAACCTCTGCCAGCCCCATGGGAAGCAGGACCAGGCTGAACGGGGATGTTGGGCATGGTGGACAGGTTACAACTTTTTGCCAAACATGAATGACAAACAGCGTTTCTACAGATGGTGTTTCTGCTAGCAGCCATGCCCTGAAGAACTCCAGGGACCAAATAAGTATCTGGAGACCACGTCCAGGAGCAAAGCCCCACAACAGCACTAGGCAGCCAGTGCAAGGAGCCAGCAAAACACGCGGTGCTTCTCCACCCCAGCAACACCTCTTCGGTCCCCTACCTATGCCTGCTTCTGCCGGACAGCCCAAGCAATTGGGTGGGACCAGGAGGAGCAGGGGTGCCTGGACACCTTGGAGACCTTTGGGATGGAGACCGGGGCGGGGACTGCAGGGAACATCTCAAACGTACTCTCGGAGAGCTCTGCAAACTGAACCAGCATCTGTACACCCAGATATCCCCTCTGCCCATGCTGGGGGCTGCAGACCCGTTAGCAACAGCTCACACGTGGCAGTGGGGAGAGCAACTGCCACTTGTGAAATAATCGTCACCAGTGCCTGACCCTGCTTGCCCCGGGCTCAGCCAGGGCTGCCAGACCCTGCCTGCCCCTCCTGCCCAGCCAGGGCTCAAAGAGCCAGGAGCAGCCCAGGTGGGGGGAACACGCAGAGGAGGAGGTGGCTGTGGGCGAGGACTTCTCCCTGCCTCCACGAGCATCTCCTGCCCTGGTTTGCAGCGGCAGGTCTCTGCAGCGGGTGAGCTGCTGCAGCAGCAGTTGGTAACCGGGGAATGTTCTGGCTAAAGGTTTTTTCCCCCTTTTTGAAAATGCTAGTTCTTGGAAACTGAAGCACCTCATGGGAAGATAGTAGCTCAGAGATGCTTTCTTGGTCTAGAATGGAAATTCTAGAGAAACCAGGTGGAGGTCCCCCACAAGTGAGGCTGGAGGGGGCCTGGGGTGGGATAGGGGAGGCTTCCCTGGGGCTTCCCCCTAGGGAAACCAGCACCCACCAGAACTGGGGGCTTCAGGGATGGCGCTGGAGACCCCATTGTGAGGAATAAACCATCCAGAGCAGAACTCCCATCCAACCTTGGGCTGTTAGTAGCTGCTTTGTATCCTCAAGCATGAGGACTTGCCTCCTTTTATAGCTTACTTCTTGGTTATGGGGTCATTCTCCAGCTCTCCTTGCCGCGGTGCCTCCCCTTGCCCTCCTGCGCCAGGGACCTGCTGCCAGCCCTCCCACCCCTCTGCAGCCTCCATCCACCAGAAGCATTGCAGAAGCTGCCGTGTAGAGATAAGATGTCAGCCAAGATGCCAAATACGTGTACCTTTTACTCCCAAGGGGATGAGCAGGGCAGGCAGCGTTTACTTCTCCAGCCCGGACCAGGATGGTCATGCAGGCAGGTCTCTGGAAAGCCAAACTTGCCAGGTGATGCCCTTTCACACTGCCTTTTCTAACACAATGGCCACATCAGCAGAGTTTGGGGGAGCCCACGCTGGCTGTGTGCACCCAGCACCCCTCCTCCTGCTGACACCCCAGGAGCACGGCTGGGAGAGAGGCCCCAGGGAGAAGCCAAGAGCAAAAGCCAAGTGGGCAAGAGGAGCGAGGCCGAACTGGTCGAGCCTCCCCAGGCAGGCAGCTGCCGGCTCTGCCCACAGGAGCTGGGGCTGCAGGCAGCGTGGACAGATGGCTACTTCTCGCCTAAGCAGCCTCCGTGTCTCATTCACAGATTTGCTGTCCCTGAGTCATTGCCCTTCAAACGACAGCGGAGCCGAGCTTCATCTGCGTGGAGCCAGGCATGAGTCGCATCCTAATGGCATCCCAGTGACAGCGGGAATAGCCCCTGGCAGCCAGGTATATCCTTCGCTCCTGCCTCTGCTGCCTGCCTGCTGCCTCCCACCCTGGCAGGCATCTCTGGAGTTGGGAAGCAGAGGAAAAGCCCCATGCGGCATCTGTGGGGCCAGGCCTGGGGCCGTGGGATGTTTCCACGAGACCCCTCTGCCTCCTGGGGCGTGGGGGGGCCGGAGCTGCTGCGTGTGGTCCTCAGGGCTCCCAGGTGCCAAGCCCAGCGGTGGTGTCCAGGGTCTCTGCCACGGGGAGAGGCCAGGCTGTGTGCGATCCCTGCCATGCACAAAAGGCTCCTTTCCTGATGCAAAAGATATCTATCCATGGACGGGGACCACGTGAAGCCCTTTGCATGGGCAGGTCCAGTGACGTCCTAGGTTCAAGCCAACACCTGTGTGCATCCTCTTCCACCTCTTGGTGCCCAGCTGCAGGGAAGGTGCTTCCTCCTCTTCCCTGGCAGCACAAGGATGCTCGCACGGCTGGCAGTCGGCGTCACACTAGCAGATCCCTTTGTCCGCGGGGACAGCACGTATTGCTGCATGTTATGAAAAGCAGCATCGCAAGCCGTCCCTGATCTGGGCCACCCCAGGCAGCCTGTGGCAATGGACGTGAACAGCAAGGGAGACTGGGGGGGCTGTGTCATTTTACCAGGTCACACATTTTGCAGATACCGTCACACGCGTTGCTGAGCTCACTGACTCCCAGAGGCTGTCCGCACCCAACAGGACCATGGTACACCGGATGCTTTCCAAAAGGCATCGTTAGCTGCTGAAGTATTGCACTACGCCTCCACCACCGGAGCTGAGCCTGCTTCTCTGAGGAGCTCGTTCCACATGGCCAGTGAAGCCCCTGTGTGCATTGTGCTCCTAGGGTTGGGCACACGCGGAGAGGAACCCGGGCTCGCATGCGTCCAGCACTGGCAGCAGCAGGCACAGCCGAGAGCACACAGGCACAGGAACAGGCGCTGGCACCTGCGTCACTTGAAGCTACTTGGTGACAGTTTGATGGAGACAGATCTCTCACCCTCCCTTGTGCTCTTTCCTGCACCATTTGCTGACCCGCCTGTTGCTCCACAGATTTGCTGCCTTTACAAACTTCTCTTTTTTTTTTCCCTTAAGCACCACCAACAGACGTTAAACAGGCGAGGACTAATAGACAACCAACCAGCCCAAAGCAGGCAGCCAAGCACCACTGAAGTCAGCAGTAAATCCCACCCCCATTCACACACACCACCATCCAACAGCCCAGCCAAGCGCTGGGGGGGAGCACCCCATGGCCGCTGCCCCCACCCCAGGCTGCTTGGCCCCACAGCAACCGTGTGGGTCTGGCCACCAGCCCACTGTGCACCCCCAGGCACCTTGAGATGTCTCGACCCCAGGTAAAGCTCAGGAGTATCCAAGCGCTGGCTCAGCATCCTCCTTCCCTCCCGGCTCACAGCACTCCCGTGTGTCCCGCGCACCGCTGGAGCATTTCTGACACCTTGACACTTTTTTTTATTACAGAGCAACCTCCTTTCATCAGTCAGGTTTTGGTTCTTCTATTTTTCAATTTTTGATCTCTGTTTTCAAGCATCTAGATGGCACCCGACACGAGGTGCAGGAATCGGGACGTGCCAGAGGCTGTGCTTGCAGTAACTGCACACCTAAACCCACACATTCCTTTTGTCCAAATTCTTTATACAATTTAATCACATCTCTGTGCAGGGCTGAAAAAAATTACCTTTGCTTACATGGAATTGGTGTGTAACGTGGGGCTGTGTGCTCAGCTAAGCTCGTGCACGTGGTCTTGCTAAAATTGCCAAATTACATATTGTGCTGATCCACTGGAATTACTCTGGAATTTACGCTAGAATTTTTTTTCACCTCATGAAATGCCAGTAAAGCTCCACCTCACCGGCCAGGCTTGTTCCTGAGGAAAAGCTCCAGGTGCGGATACCAGAGCTTCCCAGGTGCTTGGGAGCAGACTCTCCCTCCCTGGCCACCACTGCTCCTGGTGCAGCACCCACAAGGCCACTAACGCTGCAAGAGGGGACCAGGCACCCAGCCCAGGGTGCTGGGGAGGCGGCTTGCAGTCACCCATCGGCAGATTCACCACAACCCTCAATATTAATGTAAACTGTAAGGTGGGAGCTCCATCCTGGACTTCATTTCTTAAAAAAAAAATTTAAAAAAAGGCAAAAAACAAAAAAAACAAGATTTTGTTGAAACCACTTTTGCTGTGAGTCTCAAGGGATGTCCCCTCCGCACATGATCTCCATGCAAGGAGCCGTTCAGGCTCCAAGCCAGAGCGCACCAGCTTGAGCAGCATTTTGGATAAGTCCAGCCCAAAGTCAACTCGAGCTGCTTTTTTGAAGGTAAAACGCTGCTTTAGTTCCTCCCAGAGGCATCCCCAGCCCTGAGGTGGCCCCAGGACGTTGCCCTCCCAAAGCTCCTGGCCCCATCGTGCTTGGGTTTCCAGGAAGATGCTCTGCAGGGAGGGATACTGAGCAGAGACACAGATTGCTGATGCTGTTTCTGGCGAACCAAGAGCAAGAAAACAGGACCCCCAGAAGGTTTTGAACCCAGGCACCACAGATTTGCTCCCCAGCAGCTCAGTGTGGCCTGTGCTGCTCGGTGCGGGCTGTGCCAGGCGTGATGCCGTGGCACTTTACAGCAGGGACCGGTCTCCGTCTCTCACCGCATCGCCTGTGCACCCACAGCAGGGAAACACCAGCATGTTGCGAAAGCCTCGGGAGTGAAATCCTGCCCTGCCAGGCTCCCCCAGACGGACTCTCTGGTAGGTAATGGGGAAACCAGAAGTGAAGAAACAGATCTGGCCAGGGTCACAGCGGGATTCAACAGCCACTGGCCCACGTGTGCAGAGAAACCCTGGTAATCTAATAGAATTTGAGATGGTACAGGTCCTGTCCAGCCTCGCCTTCCCACCAGCGCTCTGTTACCAGCCCCGGCCCTGCAGCTCCTGCCTGTCAGTCCTTCTCTCTCCAAAGCTTTGTTTCTTGCAACCTAATGAGTCCTTAATTCAGCAGGCTTTGTCCCATAGATCTTGATTTGCCCTAGTACCGGTGGGAATGTACACTTTTAGGAGAGCTCTCCATAGCAGCTGTTGGTGAGGGAGACAGCACAAACACAGTGCTCTGCCTTTACAGAAGCAAACCTCTCATTCGGTGGTGGCTGAGCTGGAGCGACGCTGCTTTTTGCCTGTTCAGAAAGATGGAAAAAAGGCACAAACCAGCCATAAGCATCCCGCAGGGCATCAATTTGGAGGAATGGAGATTTCTTCCTGCACTAAGTCCTGCAAAGCCCGAGCCAATGGCTCACGTGCTGCAAAGGCTGCTGCCGCCCTGGATTTCCCAAGGGACATTCAGCTACAACATCCGCATCCCCGGGCCGTGACCTCCTTGAGCCCTTCTGAAGGATGCTACCAACGTGTCACCACAACTGCTCAGTGCATGAAGTTCATCGTGTCTCACAGTGACCAAGGGTACAAGTTGCACAGGAAGAGGGGAGATGGAGGTGGCAGGCAGCTGCTCCCAACTCATTTAATGAATTTTCCCTCTTACAAGCAGAAAAAACCCAAGTATTTTCCACATGTTTTATGTACATCACCACTAACTAGCACCATGACCCCAGCAGCTGGCACTCAGGTCTTCTTCACTGCAAGAGGCGAAATGTATTTCAGAAGACAGATGGACTCGCTTTGTCCTCTCCTCCCCCGTTCGCAGGGCACCGGGGGACTGTGAGAGCCAGCCTCTACAAAACCCTATCAAATGCAAAATGCAAACAAACAATAAACCTGAGGAATGTATTTTCACGTTTCACTGTCTCTCAGCCATAGGGATTTTTGGTGTTAGTTGTAGGAGTAGTAAGTAAAACATTTTCGGAGTATGATTCGGAAGCTGACGGCGCTGCACGGGAATAACAACAACGTATGCAGAAAGTGGGATCTGCCTGCGAATTATTTCTGAGCAGAAAATAAAAAGGCCTAGGAGAATATTACAGCAATGAGTAATCTAAGCAGCTGAATTACACAGAGACCCCACCATTTCATGGCATTTCTATCTCCCGTAGCTCCCGGGGAGATTTTGGCCCAGCCTTCCCTGAGCGCTCCCCCGAGCTGCAGGCACGGATGGCTCCGGGCTTTGGGTACTATGGACACTGCTCACCCCCCGCAGCAGCTACCTTCCCCTGCCGAGCACAGTGCCCCGAAACCAGGGGCAGCCCTCAGGATGATTTATTAAGAGGGAACGATGGGACTCATGTGTCTCCTGAAACCAACCTGCAACGCTCAGTTGTTTCCAAGTTTTTAACTTCGGGTCAAACCTGCTGCCGTAAGAAGGAAGCGGCTGCTCCGGTGGGGCTTTTGTTGTTGTCATGTTAAAGCAGATGCAATAAAGAGCCAAAATCACCAGGGTGATTTGGCTGCCAAAGAGCTCCGTGTGTGCTGTTTAGTGAGCTGCACTGCTCCTTGGGGACGAAATTACGGGGGGATACGTGGCTCTGCAGAGGGAGGCTGTGTGCAGGTGAGCTGGAGCTGCTTTGTTTCCCCGCCTTGTTTTTCCAGCCGCTATTATGGAATACAAAGGATGGAAATGGGAGGCAGCACTAACTCCTCCAGCACTAACCTCCCATGGCGAGCACAGTCCCCTGCCCCGCATACTCACCCAGCCCCAGAAATATTATTTAAATCCTGTTTACCCAGCTACACGGCTCTCTGCAGCCAGAGTCCCGCTACAAGCATTTTCCGGGAGCCTCTCATGCCAGCTGAGCTGTCTATTATATTTTCCTCCACTCCTCTCCTATTTTGCTGTCATTTGCTCTCATATGTTGTTACCATCGAGCCGTAGCTCTCTGCTGTCGCTTACAAGCGGGTATTCACATGAGCAGCGTGCAACCGCAAGTCACATCAGAAAACACAGTATTATTCAGCATCTGGATAGGAATTACAAATTCCTACAAATTCAGGCTGCTTTAAAAATCCCGCCAGCCCGATTTTTCCATTGTCGACCACAACAAACGAGTGACTGCAGCCCCTGCCGAAGTCCAGGGGACTCAAAATCAGGCCAAAACTCGCTCGTCACCACCACGCTGGATGAGTTTGGCATCAGCCTCATTTCACAAATGGGAAACAGCCACCAAGAGGGTGAGGTTGAGACTCACAGCTGCGAAAGTCTAAAGTAAGGCACCCAAATACATATTGAAGCACCTTAAATAAGTGTCCTGATTTTCACGAGAGACTGAAATGAGCGGGAGCTGCGAGAGCTTGGGGCGGTACGTGCAGACTCGGGCACCCGCACTGGAAATCTCCTTGCGGGCGGCCCGGGTGAGCGCGTACAGGTTGGCCCTGCTGCTCGTGCCCTCCTGTTGCTTCCCAAATGCCGCCTGCGAAATCGCAAAGCTGGTGCTCACAAATGCTCTAACGATGCAACCGCCAACGTGACACGGAGCAAGTGAGGAGGTACGCGCCTTGCCGCTGCTGCCTTCAGCTCTGCATCTTCTAAGCTCGTTTCCTGCTCTCTCATCAAGGATGTTAAGACCAGGAACACTTAATGAAGACTCATCTCAGCACGGTTCTGTTTCTAGATGCTTTACAGTCCATGGGAACGCCTCCTTGCCCAAGACCCAAAGGTAATGATTATTTTCTTATCTTTCTTTGCGTCTCTCTCTGGGTCTCTACACCAGTGAGAACAAGCAAGTTGGACTGGGCAGAGATGGATGCCAAGCCTGAAGTGAGGGTGTTTGTACGCGCTACCGGACACAGCACAGGAAGACCCTGCTTCTGCTGGGCCCGTGGGAGCAGCGCAACTGTGGGCAGCGCTGAATCCCTTCATTCACTGTGGAAGCAGAGCAGCAGGACCAAAGCACTTGGTGCAGGCTGAATACTATGTACCTTTGAAACCGCAGGGGGAATTTGGGCAAGCAGATTGTAATTACCTGGCCTGGCACTGGCCCAGAATGCCAGCACTAGCTCCTTTCCAAAACCAGCTCCTCACAAAAGCGATGCAGAAACACGGGCCTGAGAGCGGCGGCCAGGATCTCGCCGTTGTGCCCTTGATGAAAGACACCACCTCGGTGTCCCCAGCGCTGCGCCCTGGTGCTGCTCCCACGCATTCCCAGGGGACAAGCTCCGTACCAAGAGTCACCTGCACTGCCACCGCAGCTCCAAGTGTCCCTCAAAACTCTCACAGAAGAGCAGCATCCTGTCACCGGGGGATGCTCTGCCACTGTTCCTCTGGGGACGATGCTGTCACACACCCTGCTGCCTCTCCCCCAAGACACGGCTCTGAGAAAGGGAAGCAGGTTTAATTATCAAGACTGTTACGCTTCCCGGAGGCGATGTCCAGAGGGAGCACACACAGGTGAGCCAGGCAGCTCGGAGCGGGTGGAGGCTGGAGAAGCCACGATGCTGGGGCTTGTGAGAAAGCAGGGGAGCACCCAGCAGAACTGTGCCGGGCTCCAGACAGAGATGCAACCGCAGCTCTTGTTTTGGAAAGGAGACGGCACCTCTGAGGATGAGGCTCGATCCGACTGATGCTGGGGGAGGCAACCCATTCGCTTTCGGAACATGGACCGTGCCCCGGGGCTGTGGATGGTCAGTGATGCTGTGGGGAATGCCAAAGGGGAGGCACATCCCAGCTCCCTCAGCCCATCCCAGCCCCCCGGCCCATCTCCCTGGGGAGAAGGGCTAGAAGACAGCTGCTCCGTGCGGGGAAGGGGCTCTGGTGCCGTGGTTCATCTCAGGTCACCGCTCGTCTACACACCTCAGCTTAACGAGGGCCGGGCAGAGCCCTGGGCTGCCCCAGCGCTGTGTGGCACCCCTTGGTGGCAGCAGCAGGCCAGAGGCGGCGGTGAGGGGCCCCACACCTGCCCCAGCTCAACCCGCGTGCGCATGGGTGTGCGGGTAACGGGGTGCGGGTGAGGCTGGTAGGGAGCGGGGTGTCGGGAGCCTGCCTGCGCGCGGATGGCTGTGAAGGGATGTGCGAGCGCGTGCACGCTCGCCATGGGCTGCCCGCCCAGGGGCACGGGGGGACCCCGGAGCACCCCCTCCTACCTTGCAGTCCGTCAGGCAGGATCTGACCGAGTACTCTTCCGATTGCAAGTACTTCTCCAGCAAGAGGTCGAACTCCTCGTATTTTTCCTGAGCGTGTTGGTCCAGCCGCTGGTACGCCTGGACGCAGCTGCTACAGGCCTCCCCGCCCAGCACCCCGGCCGCCGCCGCCACCAAGTCCACCATCAGGTTGTCCACGCTGCAGTCCAGGCCGTCCGGGCCGGCCATCTCCCGCAGCAGGTCCCAGATCGTGTAAGTATCACAAAAGGAGAGGTTGAAGTTCCTAAAGTAAGCCTGCAGGAAGGTCCTCTTGGAGGAGGGAGAGGCGAAGAAGGGGGCGGCGGCGGGGGGCGAGCGGAGGGGCGCGCCGGCCGGGGAGCCCCGCGGCCGCTGCAGGGCCTGCAGCCGGGCGCAGGCCGAGTCCAGGTCGCCGCGGGCGGCGGGGCAGGGGCCGGGGGCCCGGCTGAGGTTACCGAGCAGGGCCTCGCAGCTGCCGCCCGCCGGCTCGGCCGCCAGCAAGGCCCGCGGCCCGCGGCTCCGCGGCCGCCCGGCGCCGCTCCGCTCCCGCGCCCGCAGCTTGGCCCCGGCGCAGAGCCACAGATGGTCGGAGAGGAGGACGGTGAAGAAAAGGAGCGAGGCCAGCGAGAGGCGCCATTTCTGCGCCCGCTCGGGGTCGGCCACCGGCTTGTCGCTGCGGCGCGGCGCGCAGCAGACCGCCCCGCCGGCGGCGCCCCCGCGGGGGTACATCCAGGCGCCGCGGATCATGCTGCGGGGGCGGCGCGGGGGGGCGGCGGCGGCGGCGGCGGGGCGCGCCGCGCTGCCGCCGCTGTCACCTGCGCCCGCCGCGCCGCGCCGCCGCCGCCGCCGCCGCCGCCATGCCCGCGCCCCCGCCTACAGGCCGGCCGCCGCGATGCTGGCTCGGCCCCGCTCCCCGCCCCGGCCCCGGCCCCGGCCGCGGCTCGCCGCCCGCCGCTCGGGGGCATGCCCCGGCCCCGCTCACTCGGCTTTCCGCTTCCCCGTCGGCTGCGCCAGCTCGCGGGCCCCGCCGCGCCCGCCGCCGCCGCCGGGCCCCATTGCCCTCAGTCTGTCGCCATCTTCGGCCGCGCCGCCAACACCTTGAGGAGCCGCGCCGCCCTGCGCCTGCGCGCCCGCCCGGCCCCCCCCCCT
>VFFE01004671.1:27515-52701 GCA_008921705.1 Burhinus oedicnemus | reverse complement strand
AGATTATTTAAAAAAAAAAAAAAAAAAGAAAACCCCAGAACCCTAACAACTTGCCTCACAGGCTTCAGGTGCAAAAAAATATTTTGTGTTTGGGTAGAATGGCTTGCAGAGAATTAGTCCTAGTTAAAACTGTCATTTGAAATTGTCACCTTTTAATTATGATTTAGGTGAAGTTTTCTTCCTAGTTCATTTAAATAATAGATCTTAATCTTGTTCTGCATGTTTACTTTATTCTCTTAGAAATTGACAGTGGTTGGAAACCATTAAGACACACTGATTAGTGTATGACTCTTCTGCTAGTTCTGGAACCTTTTCGCGCTACCCAGAAGGACAGGCATTTAAATAATTATGGAATTTGTTTGCTCATACTGTTACAATATGAGACTTGTGTCAAAATGGTGATTGACACTTTATATTGATTCTTTCTTACTTGTTACTTGTAAAGCTTTTTCTATCTGAGGAATGGAAGAATTCAGATAAAAATGCAAATTTTTTTTTTTTTTAATTAGGTAAAAGCTGTTAAATATATCCGTTATGTTTTGCATTTAAAATCAAGGTGCTGAGTGGAGGAACTATCATATGTAGTTTCTTTTGCTATCCTGCACCTGTCCTGAAAATGTCACATCTCTCTTCTTCCTTCTCAGTTCTGTCCTCTGCTTATCCCAAAATTTTGAAGTACTGTCTGCTTATCACTGTGTATATAAGTAAATAATATAGCAAATACAGCCCTTGTGGCATGTGATTATAACACCAAATTGAACTTGAAATTTTTTTACGATAAAGCTAACGTTTCCCAAGGCATTTGTATTCATACAGGCTTTAAACTATTTCTCCCTCAACCTATTGAATGTCCTTTTGGACACCTTTGTCCTTGAATCTCCTCTTAAAGAGGCTTAGAGACCTTTTCCATATGGGTAGCAAAAGCAGATATGTCTGCTCATCCTGATTCATTTTCAATGCCATTCTTACAGTGAATACATTTATTCAAGGATCTCATTTAAGCAACACAAGACAGAAGGTTTGCTTGTGTAGTAGGGAGCCAATACCAGGAAAAAGCAAGCTGTGCAGGAGCCCGGTGAGACTTGCTGGCTGTGCTGGGACTCAGGATGCCTCTAGCAGGTCATCTGCCAGCCTGGTGCTGACCCCGGCACCCCTCAGTGTGGAGCCGTGGGGAGATGACCAGCAGGCAGTGGTGGAATTCATCACGGGTACATCTGTGTGGCATTAACTGTTCTGTGGTAGGGCTGGTGTCTCAAGTAGTAAACATATGTAGTTAATCTGATAGGCTTGAACGAAGGTTGAGAAACATCACTGATCTTACTTTTTTTTTTTTCTTTTTTCTGTCTGTCCTTACAGTTGGACCATTAACCATCACCTTCAGGGTGCTCCCTAGTGAAAGAATGATCATCAAAAAAAATCCTTTTGTTCAGTCTGGTGGCCGCTACAGGCCACCTCACTGCTTGGCCCGCTACAAGTCAGCCATCCTTGTAGCATACAGGAACCAGGAGAAGTACCTTCACCATCTTCTCTACTATATTCATCCTTTCTTGCAGCGCCAGCAGCTCAGTTACAGTATCTACTTGATTCAGCAGGTAAATTTAATTCAGATGTGCCTGGTGGTGTAGCTGAGCTTCCCAGTTAAGGGTTAGGTTCTGAACAAGAAACGTGAATCTTCTGGTGTGAAAGTACTGTTTTATGCATGGGTTTAGAGCAGGTCAGTTATATGCTGTCCCATGTCCATGGCTGCTAATGACTGAAATATCATACCACTTGTCAAGATCATCATTCTACTACTGATTTGTTATGCTTTTTTTTTTCTTCTAGAGGAATAAAGTAGTCATTAAGTGGTAGCTTGTCTTTTCAGCTGTTCAGCAGTTGAATGTGGTTTGTTTGTAGCTTGTCAATGTGGCTACTAAGCTGTTGAGACTAAATGCTAAAGTGAAGTTGGATATTTTTAGTCTGTATCAGATAAAAACGTCTGCCTTGACCTTGCTGTGGGGCAACCTATACAGGTCAGACAGCCATTTTTAACTGACCTGGACTGGTATTGCAAAAGATCAGTGGTGAGAGAGCAAGTTTTGGATTAATTAATTAAAACTGATACTTGATTGGGAGGCAGAAGAAGCTTTTTTTTTGTTTGACCTATACTTGGTTTCTCATTTCTAAGCTTTACTAAGCAGTAGTCAGGGCAAAAGTGTTGATGTACAGATGTACACTTGAGGATTGACTTACTGGTCTCTTAAAAGTCAGCCGCCTTTGGGTGCCTGCAATATATAGCCCTTGACACAGCAAAGCTTACAATTGCTGAGAATATTGTGAAGAGAATGGGTGAAATTTTCAGAGTCTGGAGCATGAAATTTGCAGCCAGTATTGATTAATTCCAGTGTCATTCAATTGAATAAGGCTTTTTTGCTAACATAAATTTTAATTGAGTTACCCTCTTTGTTGTTTTGGTGAAGAAATGTAGGTTTTCTTTTCCAGGTGGGCAATGGTACATTTAACCGAGCAAAGCTGCTTAATGTTGGTGTCCGGGAAGCCCTGAAGGATGAAGATTGGGACTGCCTTCTCCTGCACGATGTGGACCTAGTACCTGAGAATGATTATAATCTCTATGTTTGCGATGAATACTATCCCAAGCATATGGCTAGTGCCATGGATAAGTTTCAGTACACGTAAGTGCCTCCGTGTGCTTTGGATATACGTATCCTAATTGGTTCACTTTCTGCATAGAAAGTATGAATGGGGACAGTGAAAGATACAACCTTTAAGAGGTTTTCTGTTTGTTAGTTTTGCACTAGTAACTTCCCAGGAAAGGGTTTTCTTGACCCAAGCATGCAATCTTGAACAGTTTCTTGCCTGCAGTTCCCTGTTCCACTGTTAGCTCAGCTTAGGAAATGTCTGGCAGATTTCTGTTTGCCTTTCCTTCCAGAATAAAAAGTATAGGGCGGGAATTACTGGATCACGTGGAAGATGTGTGATAGGATGCAGGTATTTTGAACTAACCCAAGATGTGAATTTCAAAACCAGCTTTACTTTGGTCTACTGGGGGTGGGGTGGGGAGAGAATGGAACATGATAGATATTACACTGGTTTTGCTATTTTGGGTTTTGGCATTGTCATGACAGTGTCTGTAAGGTATGTGATTAATATATGTGTGATCACATTCTTAGTTTGTGGAGGACTGGTATTATCCTTCAATACTGATGCTTTTTTTTTTTTCTTTTAGTCTGCCATACAAGTCCTTTTTTGGGGGTGTATCTGCTCTGACTCCAGAACATTACATGAAGATGAATGGGTTTCCAAATACATACTGGGGCAGTGGTGGTGAAAATGACGACATTGCTACAAGGTACTAATACACAGGACAGGCTTAAAATGGAACCAAGCTAGCTAGTGAAACATGTAGCATTACCCTACAAAAGGAACTAAGATGATACTCCTTAATGTGCTTGCAGTATCATTATAATCCAAAATGCTGTTGCCATTGGGAATAGTTAATGTCAGAAAATGCTCAGAATCTGTGAATCTAATCACTGTATGCTGAGAGGACAAAGTTTTTCTCAGACTGTGGAGGGTGGAATGTTACTTTAACATCCTTGTGCCTTCAGTCGCTCTGGAGTGTGTCCAAGGGGTTATAACCACCAGTAGTTGACAAGTGACTCCATTGACATGACCCACCCCAAGGGAAAGAAGGAATCCGCAAGCTTGATGAATAAAAAAACCAAAAAGGTACTTATTAATTCTCAGACAGTTGGGAATTTAAGTTATGCTGGGCATCTAGATTGCTCCAAGTATTATCTAATCACCAATACTTGGAATTAAGGAACACAAATTCTAACTTATGTCTTCAGTGCTGGGTGGTGGAGAAGCCTGTGTACTACTGTGAGTCAGTGGCAGCAAGATCTGATGTTTTTTCTTGTACTTTAGTTGCCATGGCAGCAGCATGCTATAGAAGTGAATACAATGAGTTTAGTTCCAGGTACTGTGCCTAATGCGAATTCTTCAAGTACAAAATCAGCTTTGTAGTTGCGCTGTGCACCTTCATCATCCTGCACTGAGGCAAGCTCATGGGGAGTTTATAAAACTAAACTGACAATCAAGGCCTTGTGTGGTTTTTTTGGTCTTAGCACAGTGTGACAAGTTGCACAGTTTCAGTGGAATGTTCTGTTCAAGGACTGTAGGAGTTTTTACAAAGCAGTATTCTTTTGGGAATTGAAAGTCAGATTTTCTAATATAGAATTCCTCCTTTTCCTTTCAGAGAAAGCTAACTAAAAGGGTGTACGATTGTTTAGAGAGTCAGCATTTACTAAAGGAATGGAATGCCAGGAAAATAGATCTTTAAATCAAACACTACAATGCTGGGTCTATTCAGCTGTTCTTAGTACAGCTTAGGCATCTAACATGGTTTCCCGTACAAGTGGTAGAGAGTCACACCAGTTATGCATAAGACTGCAATTCCTTACAGAAATCTCTTAAGGCGAGTAGGCTACATAGATCCCAAAATAGCCATTTTTTGAAGGGAAGTAAATCATATGTTGTTTCTCTGAAAACTTAGTACTAATGATTAGCAATGTTCTGGCCCATAGGTACATGGAGGCTATGGACAGTGCCTGTTAATGATTTAGTTACATACTGAAGTCTCAACCTGCAGAAGTTAAGAATGAGCTAGCTGGTTTTGAACAGCCAGCTTGATGCGCCTACTGGCATTTGGATTTTAGGAGGTGCTCAAGCACTTCTTACCATGTAGCAACAAAATTAATTAGTATTTGAAACTGGACATTGAAATGTCAAAAAAAAAAAAAAAAGTCCTGTGTAAAGGGGATACTGCTTATTAAAGCAGAGTTAGTGAAAAAACATGCTGGCTGCTACTTATAGTTGGCAGACTGCAGTACTCTAATATTGGTCCTAGCAAACACCAGGATCTACCTTTTATTAGAAGGAAACACTACTGTAATTGGAACCACTTACGTGTTAACATTATCAACTACAGGGAAGTCTGTTGGGTTCTTCTTAACAGTAAATGGATGTATTAACTGTTTCTTATTATGGTTTTAGCTTAATCTTGCAATGCAAAAACTGTAACAGCAAAGCTAGTTTAGTGTTCTTGCTTTTCTTGTCTTTTGATTGAACATGCAATAAACTTGTGTGCAGAATAGAAGCAGCCTTGTCTAAAACTCAGTCTGAAATAATAGTATGTCATACTGTCAATGACGTGTTGTAATCATTTGATGACTCTAGACTAACAAATATTTTCAGTCCTGTAGCCTCTTTCAGCTTTATAACATTCCTGCTTCAGTGCAGCTTGCTGCTCTACCAAATCTCAACAGAAGGCAATCAAATATTGCAAACATGCCAGTTAGATAACCTCAATTGAGGTAACATTCATTCTTGCATTCACAGGAATTTTCTCTGCGTAAGAGCTGCCCTGTGGTAACAGAGGTTTATTTGCCCTATTACAGGCATTTTTTATTAGTAAACTAACATAGATGCCATCAGCAATGCCTTGCTTGAAAGTCACCCAAAATGCTGGTTTTAGGAGCTCTGTTCTGAAATTCTGAGCCTTAGGTTCACTTTTTTTCCTTATCTAACTGTTCTGTAGTTGAGCAGCTCACATTTATTTGTCTGGTGCCTGTATTTATATTTTTCTTCTGTGAAGCCAGTCCTGTAATCAGGCCATCTGAACGGAAGGCACTTCTCAAAGAACAGAGGGAGGCTTAATCTGAATCTGAAACTCAGGACTGGCTTCCTTTCAGAAACTGCAAGTTTGTGTGTTGGGATTTTTTTTAAGTTTAGGTGATGGACCTCTAGGTAGTAAAAGCTCTGCTCTTACAAGTAAGTGAAAATAATGCTCTTTTGTCAGATTCATGGGAATTGCTCTTGAATGCTGTTGTTCATTCCCTGCTTGCTGTAATCCTCTTTGTACCCTGTTGAAGAGCACTGCAACTAGGAGCCTTTCTAGCCCAAGCTTGCTTAGAACCTGCTAGAGAAGATAATGTGGCACTGTGGTGTTAAACTCACTCCCTTCAGCTTCTGCATTTTGGTTTGATTGCATTAACACTGAAAATCATCTCTGACATTGAACTCCTGTATAACTAAGCCCAGAAATGGCATCTTTATGCCTAAGCGAATATTTTGTTTGTTATTTTAAAGGATTCGGTTGGCAGGAATGAAAATAGTCCGGACATCACCTCACCTTGGACGCTACAAAGTGATGGACTACAATGAAGAGACAGAGACACAAGAGCCTTGGAGAAGGTAACTGTTGTAGAGGGGGGGCAGTTAGGAGGCTACTCTTTGCCTGTGGCAGGTTGACCATCATCTTCCTTAGAAGAAGCAGTAAGTACACCTAATGCCACTGCTTGTTTTTCTGCTTTAATGTGACTATTTAAAGAAGGCTGCTGGTCGGTTTTAACTGAATAATTTTGCTGCTGTTGCTGCATTTGAAGGGTTTCTCCTAGTTTCCTACTTTTTTCCTATTGTTAAGGACATGGGCTAGCGAGGAAGCTAACACATATCAGACTTTAAGCATCAAAATTATTCAGGGACTAAAACTTAAAAAAAATACTGCCTGTCTTGTAAATAGGGAGAGTTCAGTTTGAGGAGGCACTTTGATACAATTTCCGTGTAATAAAAACTTGCTCTTCAGTCTGTGTGGATTTACAGTGTGCCATTAAAATAGTGGAAAGTAGTATTCTAGTTTGAAGACATGAGGAAGGTGCCAGGAGAGACCTTAGCAAAGACCCAGTTTTATATAAAAGTGCTGGAGGAGGGTGTTGGGTCAAGTGTGATGGAGGCTTCTCATAGTGACAGTGCAGACTTCCCTCTGTCATCTCAAAACTCAGGTTTCCATAACAACCCTGTCTTAAAACCTACCTACAGCTGCCTATGTATGCCATTCCTGCAAGCCTGTGTGTTGCACTCCTAGGTCTCTCTAAGCTGCTGCCAGTTCCTTGGTTCTTTGCAGACTGTAGCTGCCACCTCACTGGTCTCCCTGTCTGATGAGGTTCCAGTCGAAACTGTCCTCCTCATTTAGAATCCTCAGTGTGTATTTATTCGAATCTGTTTTAGTCTTATAAAATGCCTTCTCTCTCTAGCCTGTATTATGTGAAAATAATATTCTTGAGACTTTTCTGCTAGCAGCTTCCATCTGCTAAGCCCCTGCCCCCTCTGGAAGTCTGTTTCTTCTGCAGCTTCAGCTGCAAACATCACCTTTGTTCTCCTATCTAACTGCAAGTATTCTTCCTTCTCCAGGCCTGCTTCCCGACACAACACCAGAAAAACATGGAAGGATGATGGAATGAATTCATTAGAGTTCAAGCTCCTTTCCAGGACAAAGCATCCTCTTTATACCAACATCACTGTGGACATTGGGTACGTTCCCCCGTTTTCTTAAAGGAATGAAAACAAAAGCAGAGTTTGGGCTCAGCATGGCAGCATGCATATAGGCATTCAGCCTCTACCTCCTGTTGTGGTGTGGAGTTTGCACCACCTGAGACTAAGCCCTTTTGTCTTTCATGCATTTCACTTTGTGTAAGACTTAGAAGAAAAGGCTTCAGGAATAGGGTATGATAGCTAATAAACAGGCTGTGGCTCACTGAAAAAACTGTCAAAGCACTGTAAAATTAGTGACTGAGCCAGACCTACCTCCCAGCCCTCAGGCTGTGGTGATCAAGGTCTCCTTGACAGTAAGCTGACCCAAGTTTTTGGAATCTTTGTTCCGTAACTGGATAGCTCTGTCCTGCTTCATACTTAAGCGTTAATTGGGACACAAGCCATTCTGTTAGATGGGCCTCTGAAGTGCTGTATTTTGAGAAAGTGTTGAAGCCAGTTACAGTTCTGTAAATATATTTTGTGAATTTAAGTAAAATGAGTTATGTGTTTGGGTTAAGATTTTCTAGAATATTTAATGAGTGTAATAAAAGAGAAAGTTGCCTTGAAACCAGACAAAACCAGAGCTTAAGTCCTTGGTTTTTTCTGGCCTGATCTGTCAGTGTTTATGTTTTTATTGTAGCTGGAAGTAATTCAGGCTGAATGGGACCGGAGGCTGTTACCTACTGTAACCTCCTACTCAGTGTAGGGAAATTAATCTAGTATTTTAGCTGTTGCTCAAACACTTATCGTGAAGACAGATCAGCCTTGAAAGATAATTAAACACTTCTGAGAAATTAAATACTAGAGGAAAAATTAACTCAAACATGTCAGCAGTGGAGCCATGACCCTGGCAGGAATGCATTTGTACATACCTGGCTGTGAGACTGACATAGTCTACCAAAGACCTTCCCCTTTCTGTAACCTGTCTTTTCTCTAGAAGGTCAGTCAGTACCACTGCCTACCAGGTGCAGTTATTTTGCAAGCACAACACAGGGTGTTTTTGCTTGTTACTTGTAGATACTAAAATTCCCTGTTCACTGAAAAGCTGCATCTATCCCACCAACAGCTAAAACTTTATTTAAAGCTTCAGCCTTCTCTACAGTTGGAATAATGGGTCAACCAGCTAGAGAACTATTCTTCAATATTATAGTAAGCAGAAGTTGCATTTTGTCTTGTAATTCTCAGTTATATTGTTGCCTAAAAGAAACTCTCCTTACCCTGGTTTCACATCTACCTGGAATGGGATGCATATCCAACAAGCAGGTGTAAGGACGTTAGGTATAATGCAGTAAGGAAAGGAAAGTGCTCTAATCAAGATTTTTAGCAGAAATCCTGCAGCATACTGGAACAGTTAGTTAACCAGACTTTCACCAATCTTCTAAAACAAGAATCACAAATTCTAATGGCCTGGTATGTATACAAATAACCTGGAGCCTGCTGCAGAACTGAGACTTTCATTTTGCCACAGGACACTTCAGCAGTCCTGCAGCAGGGTGAGCTGAGCTCATATGAAGGACAAGAGAAGCTTTTTGAGTTCAATGGAGTGTATTTATTGAGAGATTTTTAACATCTCACCTATTACCATTACTGCCCTTCCCTCACACAGAAGCAGTTTTTCCTCAGGGTGGCAAAAAAATTAGCTCTTCTTGGCAAGTTGGTGGAGAATTCTTGTGCTTTTAATAAGAGACTGGCCTGTTCCCGTTGAAGGCATGGCAGTGTTGGCAGTGCTAGGCTGCTTTCCCCCTACAACAAATAAGAAGTTTAGGAATAGTTCCAAGAACAAAGCTTTTTTCAGGAGACAGTTTGTCCTTCCGCTGGACCAGCCCAAACAAGGACACTTTTGCAGATGTCCCAGCAGAAAGTGCATAGAACACGAGGACCTGTCCCTCAGGTGAGCCCCTATCTCCAGTCCTCAGAAAAGGAAATTCTCAACCAATCAATTAGATGCTGTGAAGAAAAACTTTCTTCTGTGCTACTGAAGTACTCTTTCAAGCAGAGTGCTGGGAGTCATCTGCTGTAACAGCAACCACAAACACAGTCTAGTGCCATTTCCTATAATCTGTGTGGTCCTCACCCTTATGAGATCTTCGGCTGCATGCTGAAATCTACTGTGATGTTGACGTATAAAGGGTTATGTTCCACTGAAAGCAGATTATAGGAACAAGAGTTCAGCCCATCTGTTTTCCACGTTTTAGATACCTGACGTAGAAGCTTCATCCTGAGGACAAAGAGGAGAAAATCTTCATTGACATGTATAGAAAAGGAGTTTTGAGCTCTTTCCCCACTACTAGTAAGCGTAGAGGCAGAACTACAGCCATTCTGTATCTACTGGGAATGTAATGTAAAGTGATGTTTTTCCTGTCCTCAGCACGGACAGTCAGACATAGGGGAAAAAAAAAGTCCTCTAGTTTAACCTCTGAAATCATATGCTCAAATTATATCCATGTAACTATAACTTTGGAAGTTTCTAAGGAACATCACTCAGTTAATTCTAGGCAGATGTCACGTACAGAACAGCAGCTGCCAGCTGTGAACGCTGGTGTCACAGGGGTGTCCCCCAGAGCCTCTGAGTACCACAAAATTGCTATTTGGCCTACAGCAAAGAACTTGGCCCCCAGGTGCCACATACCAAGACAATGCAAGGTAGAACACTGTTCTTGACTCACCTCTCTCCATTCTCCTCATTACCGTGGTCTCGTTTGTGGAAGATCATTGTGTACCTGGCTACATCAGCAGACGGCCTCACCACTCTCATCTTCTGCATCTCAACCCTGGAATAAACAATAGTGCCGTAAGCAAGTCGCCACCTATAAACAAGCTCTTAAGGAAAAAAAAACCCCAACATTTGGAGATTTCATCTCTTGTAGATGCCATCGAAGCAAGCACAGAGAACTGTAGGAAACTCATCTTCATCTCTTCCACAACCCATTTGCCAGAGAAATGGGGCTCAGAGTTGTGTTTCTGGAGAACAGGTCCAGTAGAGTGACAGATACCTCCTTCTTTTGAACAGAAGCAGGTAGCTACTGCAGTAGAAATCATGTAGAGCTTTAAGCACACATGACATAATGGGGTACATTTAAATTAGCATCGTCTGGTCTAGTTTGCACTACCCTCTATTACACCTAGGAGGTCTGTAAGCAAGATTCCACAGATTTTGCAACAACTTCATATCAACCTCTGCCATAAAGCCCCTATACTTGATAGTGCTCCACCTAAAAAAAAAAAAAAAAACTTGTTTGCTTTTTTAGTATTCAGCAGACAGCTGCAAATTTTTTATTTGTTGACATGAAGAAAAATTTCTGAGATCAATGCCAGAAACACTGAGCCCCATGCATGGAGTTAAGTGTCTGACATCAGGCACTTGGTTGGAGCTTTTTGCCTTAAGCATATCTGTGGAGCATAACAATTTTGCTCTGTCAGCAGAAAGGGTTAACTTCATTACAATGGAATTAAGGAATAGCCCAGGTCTTTGCTAGTCACATCAGCAGCTGAAAGAGCAACAGGAAACCAAGAACTGAAGAAGTTGAGTCCCTACAGCTTTCCAATGACTGTTTGTAGCAATAAATTATCAAACAAGCAATCTGAAAATATCTCTGTGATGCTCACCTTATGAAGGGGCCCAAAAGAGGCCATCACATTTAGCATAGAGGCAGTAGGACCTAGAGCACACAAGCCCCAAGTTATTGAAGATAGTGAAGGTGATGCTGCCATCTGCTGTCTTCACAGAGGAAGGCTGCAAGGATCTCCATCCAACAACCCACCAAGACAGCAAGCTTCCCATTACCTACCCGCTGCAAACTCTGTAACCAGCCCAGTCCAAGATCCACCCAAGAGCAAAGGCACGAGCCAAGTCCAGTTGCAGTGTGCACTCTGGGTCGTACAATTTGGTTTCCACACCAAGACCACGACAGCTGCAAAGTTATGAGGTGCCATGCGCAAGCAAGCATCACTTTCGATTCCAGCCACTCACAAACATTGTGGAGGCCCTCAGTAAATCCTGCTGACCTGCTGCTCACAGAACCATTTGAAAGAATGCCACTATCACCTTTGTTCGCTGATTAACTGTGACACTTCTCAGGAAGTTGGGTAATAAGATAGTACCAACCCATCTCCTACCACTAAAAAAGCCAGCTCCCAAGAAGTCAGAGAGAAGAAGCTGGTGTGTCTAGCTGGGGGGGGGCGGGGAGGAGTTGCAATTAAGAAGGGACAGCAATGCATGTCACCAGTAGACCTTTTAGATTTCTTGAGATATAGCTGACTAATCTGCTGAACTGACACAGAGAAAAACTTTCATCTGGAAGTTCCTAAATTTAACACACTTGATTTCACCAGTGTAACTATTTAATATCACCAGGGGTATGAGTTTTATGTCCCTCAAATGTTTGTTTGCATATTTAAGCAATTGAAAAGGATAAACACTTAAGAATGACAGAATACCCCCAAGTTACAAATTGACAGGCTCTGCCAGCAGAGCTTGTGGTGTTTGTTGTTTTTTTCTTTCCTTCACTAATAGCAATGCAGGATTAGAGGTTTCCTCCTAGGCAAAGGGCAAAAGATCAACATAAAAGTTTTGTTGCCTTCTTTGTCCCACTAAACCTCTCAAACTAACAAGTTTCTCCTACTTTGACAGGCATGTCTGCAAAAAGTAGTTTTAACAAGAGCAAAGGGCATATGCATATACATGCAGTCTTTCTAAAATTCACTATCTTTACTATCGTCAACACCACCCACATAAAAACAAAGCGCTGCTTGGAGTAAATCATGGTAGTCAATGAATGCAAAAAAACCCAATCCCACCAAAACCAAAACACTCCCACACTCTTGCAAAGTATTGGAACTCAATAAATTTGTGTGTCTTTGGCAAATCACACTGCAGTCTTCAATCTTATTATTTCAGTTATAACCAGTTGCCAAGCGAGAATACAAGTACTGTGTGGCTGAGAGAAAAAACAAAACAAACCAACCAAAAAAACCCACCTAAAAACCCACAACAAACCCCACATCCAACCAACAATGCTGTCAGGAGGACCAGGTCTCAGGCATGCCTAACCTTTTTACAGATGAAACTTCACAGAACTGCATCTCGCACTCCAAATCCCCACTGCGATACTGTTTTGAATTGAAGGCTCCTGTAGTGTTCTACCTTTGGGGGCTAGGTGTGAAGTCACACCAATTTTTTAATTTTTCTTTTAAAATCAATGCCTCCTCCTCTTGCACCCATTTGCCTCTAGCCTTTTATTTATTTATTACCTGATTCGAAGGTCGTCATCTTCTCCACCCCAACCCCAGTAATTGTTAGAGAATCCATTGACCTTGGAAAACTGATCTCTTGTTAAAGCAGTTACACCTCCAAAATATCCTTGGTACCGTAACCTAGAAATACATGAGAAGAGAGAATGAAGAATTAAAAGTCAAGTTCTACCAATAATGAAAATACCACCCTGAAACTCTGGATCTAGACCTGTCTTTCAGAGTTAAGGGCACACAAATCCATGAGGTAGGTCTTGTTCTCTTAATCTTTTCACAAAAAGATGGTGATTTGCTTTAGGCCAGAACTCTTCCAACTGAGAGAACGTAGCCTTCTTCAATAGTTTCTCACTCTCACACGACTACCCTTGCCAGTCAAAAATGCACTTCACCTCAAGGACTCTGATAAGCTGAAAAGGAACAAAGCTATGCACTGATATAGTGGAAGTTTTGCAATAATGACAGCAAGCCATTGACTATCTTAGAGCTGAATCTGAAAAACTTGAAATGAAATCAGATCACAGCAAGGGGGCATGTGCTACCTACAGGATATTGCAGGACCAATTCCAAGGTAAGGTACAGTGCAAGTTACTTAGTAACCTAATGTAATGGAGTTCGGCTCTGAAGGAGATTAATTTTTAACTTCTGCTTTCCTTCTCCTGGAAACCGCATCTACTTTAAAAAGGTATTTATATACCATGCTTATTTATCTTCTACCATTTTGCTAATTGCATTTTGTGATACTATCCTCGTTCTTGGCCCTTAAGGTAAGCATTACAATACAGCCCCTACTACACTGCCACTGCCAACTTCACAGGTGATGTGCACATGGCTGCCGATTGCATTTTGATTTCTAGATGAATGTGAATCTAAACGGATGAACAAATTGCCAGGGCCAGACAGTATCCATTATGGCAATTTGCATGCCAGACAAGCAAAGGTGCTTGGGACTTTGCTCCAATGATCCCTCTGAGCCCAGCAGTTCTGCCAGTTTTCAGTCCATCTCACTGTCTGCTTACTAGTCCATACTTCATCACTTTGTCAATGGGGGTGTTATGGGAGACACTGTTGAAAGCCGCCTTAAGTCAAGATAAATGTTATCCACTAACTCCTCCTCATCCACCAAGCTAGTCAAATCAGAGAAGGCTGCCAGGTTGGTCAGGCATGACTTGTGAAGAGATTTGCTTCATCACCTTCCCAGGGATTAAAAGGTGACATTGACTAGCCTGTAGTTCCTCAAATGCTCTTTCTTGCCTGTCCTGAAGATAGAAGTGATGTTTATTTCCTTCCGGTCCCCAGGACCCCCCCCCCCCCCCCCCCCCCCCAATCATTACAGCCATTCAAAGATAACAGAATGGCCTTGCAATGACAGCAACCAGTTCCCTTAGCACTCATGCATACATCCCATCAGGTCACATGGTTTTACAGTGCATGCCCAGTTTGAATATTCCTTAACTTGATCCTCCTCCATCACGGGTAAGTCTTCATATGTACAAAAACATTTTGTCAGTGTAAGACTCTTGAAAACCAAAGCTTAAAACTGACCCATTACTAACAGCTCCTTTCACAAACAGGAGAAACCTGAGGAAATTAATAGTAAGAAGACCCCTTAGTAAAAGAAAAAAAAAAAAAATCCATCTGCATGCTTAGCTAAGCTAAACACTTTCAGGAACTAAGGCACAGGAGGTTAAGTAAAGCACCTCAAGCTTTGTGCCATGTTATTAGCGTGGATTCTACTTGCCTATCAATTAACCAAAGCAGTGTTTCTGTTGCTTTGGTGCACAACCAGCCTGTAGCCCTCAGCATTCTCTATGCTGGGTACAGTGCTCCAAAAACTTGTCACAAGCCTAGTTCATTTCTGCTTGTTCCCATTTTCACTGAGTAACTGGAAAGTGAATGTTATTCTGTATAAGGATTTGCACATCCGGCCTCCTTCTCATATATTTAACAAAGGAAACCCAGAAGTGAAGCAGAGCTTTACTTCAAAGTACTCCAAGATCAGCTTTTGAAAACCCACTTCTAATTAATATTTAGAGTGGCATGACATAAGAGGTGACTCTTGAAAGAAACCACATTCAATGAAACCACTCTAGCCATTAAATTCACCAAGCTCAGGAGCCTTTTCTTCCTCTGAGGCGGCCTGAACCTGACTTTTCACTTTGGATTATTTATATCACACTGTCATTTAGGGGACACATTTAAAAATCAGCACAATCCTGTATTAGACACTGTACAGCCAAAGAACTAAAGGACAACCCCATCCCTTGGCAAATTCTCATACTTGAGCTCTCACTATCAGAACTTACCTCTTCAACAGCAAAAGCTAAGTGGGAAGATTTATTACAGAATCATAGAATTCATCTAGGTTGGAAGGGGACCTTTAAGATCAAGTCCAACCATCAACCTAACACTGCCAAAACCACCACTAAACCATGTCCCTCAGCACCAAATTAGCACAATAGTAAGATCACACTGTCAAATCACAGGACCAGGACACAGCAATGTATTTCTAGCTTTGACAGAAGGTCTTTGCACAACCTCTGTCACATTGCCTTCCTCTCAAAACACCCTTTACCTCACCCCAGAAACCACAATGATGACAATGATCATTCGTACAAGTGACCATGGGGATGACTTCAGAGATGTCAGTACAGTTATCTTTTGTCAGAAGGCGCTCCAGAGAGGCAGAGTGTTACCACCAGAAATCTGGTGTGAGAAGAAAGGGTAGATACTGGTGTACAGCTCCCTCAGAAAAGGAAAATAATCAGTAACGTGGCATTTCCCAGTTGGTATGTTTTCTATATCCCTGTTTTCCTACCTGTATCCAGTATTGTTCCTGCCAACTACAAGGTGCTTTGGTTGTCTGTCACACATGTAAATGTTAAAGTCATTTTCTGGCACCAGATCCACATCATGGAAAATGAAGCAGTCCCAGTTTGCTTCTTTTAGGGCCTCTAGGTATCCTACATTCAGCAGTTTAGCTCGATTAAATTTGGTGCTGCCAGCCTGTGGAAGAGAATGAAAAAAACGTCTGAAGGTGGTCTCAAACCTTTTGAACCAGAACTGTTCTCAGGCATTTGTTCTAATCACACAGTTTGCAACCACATTCACGTATCACAGCCTTTACAGCAATAACTACACAAAGAGCTATCCCATAACATTAGATAACAGCATCAGAGTGGCCAATGATGCAAAGGGTTTCTTCAGTCTCTCCTTGTCATGAACAAACACAGCCAGGGCCGGGAGAGCCTGCAGTTATCTGGGCACCAGAAGTATGCACGCTGCATGATGCAATTTTAGTGCGGTTGCTGCTCCTGTCCTGGAGTTCCCATCAGGCTACATCACAAAAGAGGTATCAGTAAATAGTTTAGAAACTGGCATTCATACAACTGTGCCAGTAAGCCTTATGGAGGTTTTAAAAAAACAAAAAACAAAACAAAACAAAAAAAACCCAAAAACAAACCCAAAAAACAAAACAAAACAAAACAAACCAACAACCCCCCCCAAAAAAAACCAAAAAAACCCACAAAAAAACCAAAAAAAACCCCAACAAACAAAAAAAACAAAAAAAACCAAACCCAAGCCAACAAACGACACCCCCCCCCAAAAAAAAAAACCACACACAAAAAAACCCATTACTCCCATACTAATTGCTTTATAGATGTCAGAGCACATGGCACAGATGATTTATGCTTGTCCACTCAGTTTAGAGGATACTAGTGCTTAAAGAGTTCACTGTATTTCCTTAGGTCACACAGTAGGTGGCAGAGTGGGAAATTAAAAGCATGTCTCTTCATTTTTAACTCCTACCTATAACCTAATTATTATGCTGCACAGGGACTCACCGTAGCACAGAGCTTGACTTGACTTTTACTAGTCTTCATTGTTTGCTTTTGCTGTAAGTTAGTGTGGTGTTGCTTTTCAAAGATATAGTTTTTCACCTTTGAGGTATATGTATATATGCATGCACCTGGCAGTTTTGTAAGCTTACCATGACACCATTCACTCTGGAGCAACAGGTGTGCTTATCTTGCCATTTATTTTTTACTGGGCTGTACACACGTGCCAGCCTGTAGAAGGCTTTCTGCTCCTGAGGACAAGGTGGTGAGTTGCCTCAAGTTTCCACCTGGGAGTCAGAGAGCCAAGCCCTGTGCTCCCAAAAACTGACAGGACAGTCATTTTGCAGAGCTAGAAACCTGATGTACTTGAAAGAATAAAAAGAATAAAAAAAGCAATTTTCAAGAGAAAGGGGTCATTTGCTAGAAGCTGCCTGGACTGAAAGAGGCTCCATGGAAGATGAGAAAGAAGCTGTAGGGAAAAGCAGTTGTATACAAAGCATGTTTTATTGTTCTAAAAAGTAACACTCTGCTCTGAAGCAGCAATTTGTTCAAATGGCAACAGCCATCTGCACCTGCATAAAGAAGATTCATGGGATTTATGGCTCCAAACCTGCAGTTAGGGAAATACAGCCCAGTGCCTGCTCTGAGAAATTAAGAGAGGGATAATTAATCATAGAATGGTTTAGAATCATAGAATGCTTCCATTCTCAGTCAGGGAAGGAATGTACCAAGAAAAATTAAGATACAAATTCACCCAAAAATCTATTATGAAAAATTTCTGGGTGGTTTTTTTGGTTTTGAAGTGTCCTGTATATGAAAATATCCATCAGGTAATCTTCTCCTGATGATGGAAACATAGGTTATTGAGTGAACAGAACAATTCAGATGACTGGTAACGAACAAACAGAGAACTTCACTTGTATTGGATATCAAACCCAGCCTAGTTCAGCAGCAGCATCTACCATCTGCTGCAGTTCTGTCTCCCCCATGAGTACAGTCAGGCACCACAGCCCGCTTCCTGCACAACAGTAGCCCAACAACAGCTAAAATTGCTTTCCAGGAAGGGCAGTTTTCAATGTTAGACCACATGCTGAACAAATAGCAAAGCTGACTCTCATCTTTTATTGAGGAGAGAATTGTCCTCCTTTGTTTCTGTGAAAGAACAACACTGACTGCAAGACAAACACATGTTGGTAAAGAAATTATTCACCCTTTAGGAATTATGAACTGACATTTTTTTCAGCACTGCGCTCATGTATGCACACATTTGTGTAGAGAAACACGATTTTCAAGATGTTACAAGTAGCCCATAAAGAAGAGGTCTGGAGTATGCTCTTCAATGGCTCACAGAGAAAAAAATACAAGAGGCTCATTTCTTAATCTTCCTCCAAAGTAAACTCTGTGTATTTTAATAGTTAAATCCTGGTTTTAACTATTTCTTTCTTCAAAAGATAATTAAAACAACTAATGACATCATAAATGGAGAGTGAAAATGGATTTGCCATAAAGAGTTTTGTTAGACCCACTTTCCAGTCTTTGGGTACACCTATCTACATGGAAAGGCTAACCAGGAGTTTCCAGTCTTCCAAGTAAAAACTCTGATAGAGCAAGTCCAGACTTGACATTGCTGATCACATCAGACAGAACTTTCATACTTCCGTATTACTTCTTGCTAACATGACAACAGCCGTTCTCCACCTCACATATTTCAATAAATAAAAGAATGTATGCCCATTCTCCCAGTGATTTATTGCTAACCACTGCTCACTAGCTGGAGTGAGCCATTTTATGTACAATTACAGTACATGCTAATGCAGAAAAAAAACCCCTTAGTTTTTCCACTCTACCGGCCCACATGATGACTCTAAACAATGAAAGAACAGTCTATTCCAACTGAAAGTCTATATTCTGCCATGACTTTTGTTGCTGTTCTACTATGCCATTCAGCAAAAGCATAAGCTTTCACCTAGAAAGCACTGCTCCATACTGGTTAATTGACTCTAGCCTCTTTAAAGGGAAGAGCTCATGTGGCCAGAACGTAAGGACCTTTGATGAAAGGCAACATGGCACAAGTCTGTATGCTCAAATTTTAGCCACTGACTCAGCAGAGCCAGAAAGAATGCAAATAAAGAAGTTAATAAATCTTTCAGGAACTAAATGCTCTGCCATGACTACTTCTTCCCACAGCCCTTGCTGGGCAAGTAAAGCATGTACAAGCAGTGGCTGGCATGTTCAGTTTGAGACAGCAGAACTAAGTACAACCACAGGATACACACATGCTTACTAAGCATGACAGCCAGCAAGCAGATGGGAGAGGAGAGCTAAATACAGAGGCTGTCAATCCAAACAACTCCAAATTTAAAGACAGAAAACATGTCAGCCTAGGTACATATGTGTATACTGCAAGAGAAGTGAGTTGCATTAGTAATGCAAAAGATGCTTACCTTGAATGCTAACTCAGAAATAGTGAATTACTTGGACTGAGAAATGGACACGAGTTAAAAGACACTTTGTTAATACTTCCCAGCTTTGCCAACAGCAGCTGAGATCCTCCAGCAATGGCTGCATACACCATTCCATCCCTGAACAAGTAGAAGTGTTTGAAGCAGGCTTGGAGGACTGATGTTAGACAGCAGAGGCAGCAGCCTACCTCTCCTCAGACTGCAGAGCACTGCCCTCATCCCCACCCAAACACATCTCTGCACAGTTGCCTCACCTGGTGAATAACATAGATGCCATAGTCCAGCTGCTGCCTCTGGAGGAAGGGGTGGAGGTGCTCCAGGAGGTACAGCAGATGCTTTTCTCGATTGCGGTGTGGGATGAGGATGGCCACATGCTGCAATGCTGAGCACTCCGTAGGGTGATACCGGCCATTGGCTACCTGAGGGTTCTTCTTTTGCACTTCTTCTAGTGTGAGAGATGCTTTGAAGGCGAGTTTGCTGGCACCTCCTGTAGGAGAAGCACAAGAAGCTTTCCTGAGATGTTTCTGATTGTGGCTAGTCCAGTCACCTAATGAGACACTCTGTAACCTGTGTAAGAAACCCAGGTTCAAGCTCCAGTTGGTTTCCCTGCCTTTCCAAGAGAAGAGTAGTGCTACAAGGGCATCATGCAGGTAGTCGAAGGAGAGGTTATTGGGTGTTTAGTTGCTTAAACTGATTATAGAGTAGTGATGATAATAAAAATATATTTAAAAAAAAATAATCAAGAGAAGTTCCACCCTACTGCAGGAGGACTGGCCAGAAACGGCTGCCAGGGCAAAGCAGAGGAGGGGGAAATGGAAAGAGAAATAGGACTGTGGCTGTGAGAAGTCATCTCTACTTAAAGCATGAACAAAAGCATCGCAGGCTTAAGGCTATAAATTTGTAAGATAAAATGTACCAAGGCTTTCTGTAGCCAAATGAAATTTTCATCACTTCTCTTGCACTGAGCTATCATTCCAGCCCCTCGGGACTCGGACTTGGCAAACCCATGAAGAGAAAAATGCAGGCAACTGTGACAGCTGTGAATTTACTTAAGCAAATAGGTCTTGGGGGCAGTGATGGGGGTGTGCAGCCAGACAGCAGCTTTTTCGACTACATTGGAGAGGAGGGAAAGAATCCAGCTTCCCAAATGAATCCCTTATCAGGTTCACAAAAAGAAAGAGGAAGAAGACAATGACATGGTACTGCAAAGCAGAAGCCTGGTGCTACTAGCAATACCAAAACAAAACAAAAAGTAGACTAATAAAAATGGCAAAACCAAGGAAACAGTCACCTGTTTGAACCTTCACCATAAGTAGCGCTAACCCCAATGCAGCTGTGAAGTCCTTCAATTGTCAAGACAGACAAAAGTACATCTAATAATGAAAACGCAAAAAATTGAGGACAGGTGAAGAGACTTGTGGTTGAAATAGTTTAACAAAAAAAGCAAAAGCTGCGTGCACCAGCAAGACAAAAAGAGAAATTCATTCATTACTTCCCATTGGCAGGCAGATGTCCAGCCACGTCCTGGGAAGCAGGGCTTCAGCACGTATAGCAGTTGTTGGGAAGACAAACACTGTAACCATGAACACCGACCCTTCTTTCTTTCCCTGAGCTTTTATTGCTGAGCATGATAATGGTATGGTCATATAGTACAGAATATCCCTTCAGTCAGTTGGTATCAGCTGTCCTGGCTGTGTCCACTCCCAACCTCTTGCCCACCCCCAGCCTACCAGATTTTGAGGGGCCAGGGAAGAGAGAGACAAAGTCTCAACAGGGTGCAAACGCTTCTCAGCAGTAGCCAACTCACTGGTGCATTACCAAAGCTGTTTCAGTCACAAATGCAAAGCACGGCACCATATGGACTGCTATCCCAGCCAGACCCAGCACAGGTACTCTGTGCTGCAAGTCACTTCCTCACCCAGGAGTGCTTACTGCAACTGGTTGCATTGTATGTGTCACAGGAAAAGTGTCTAGGAAGAAAACCAAGTCAGCAGTACCAAAGCAGATGTAACTTGTTAGAAAGGAGAGGAAAGCATCATCACTTACGCAGGTATGGAGACAGAGCTGGGCAGTGACCCTGAAATGACTTCACCGTGGAAACTTTCGCAACTGATTCGATCTTATTTTCCTTTTGACTGTCCTCCAGGCTAGTTATCTTTCTGAAACCCTCCACCATGCTCTTAGCTTTAGAAATTTGCTGTCTGGAGTCCGCAAAGTAATTGAATGTGGCCCATAGCATCAGCAAACACAAAGTGGCAAGCACCAACACTTTGAACTTATAGAAGAGGTGGAAGCTCAAGGCCATGGCTCTCCCTGATCCGCAAACGGCTTCCTCTGGCCTGATGCCAAGGCAGGCCACGGCACATCCAGTGGGGATGAAACCAATCCAAGAATGTCACAGTAAGAAAGGAAAGTTGGAGGTAGGGAGAGCTGCCACACTTCCTGCGGTTTCGCAATTCATGGAGCCATGGTGCTGTTTGCTCTTCAAATGTCAGAAAATACAACTTAACCTGGACAAAGAAAAAAGGAAGGAGAGAGTTAGTTTCTACCATCCTCCACTGCTCTACCTTCACAGACTTCATGAAAAAAAAGCTTATGACAAAACATGAAAGAAACAGCAAGTATGAACTACTGGTCAGAAACTAAGACACTGAACTTTGGTCCTGGCTCAGCCACAAACCAGCTGCATAATTTTAGATCACTTTCTTGCTTTGTTCTCCGCTCCCAGTCCTTTTTTTTTTTTTTAGATCAGAAAGTGCAACCACTACCCCACGTTATGTCTGTGTACAGTGCCTAGCAATACACAGGTTTTACTACTTCTGTTCCTACCAAAATTAACAACAGCTGCAAGGCAAGGGATTCTGCTGGCTGCAAGTAAAGTCAGCTCCCACCACCAAAATGAAAACCACATGAATCTCTCAAAAATTAAACTGTTTTCTTCTCAAAGAGAGTATTATTGACACCACGTTGCTCTGCACAACACAGTGTGAACACCACAGTACTTAACCGGCCTCAGAAATCATTCCTCCATATCTGCTGCCTGCCAGTACCACCTTGTGGGTCTTTGACCAGTATTCCCCTCTCACATGCTGCTGCAGGAGGCAAATCTTCCTGCTTTTCAAGGGAAAGGTTCGGTTTTTCAGTGTTAGGTCTGTGAGGATCCACTCCTTTGTTCTGCTTCCTGCCCTCCTGAGCTCTGTTTTCATACAGCCTTTCACTGCCATCATACTATAAAGTTACCATGCTAATACTTCTGTCTGTTATTATCATCTCATAGCAGAGAAAGAATGAAATTTTAATAAAAGAGAGCTTTGATACAGAAAACACACAAGAAAATTGCCACCTGTGAGAAGAACAAGGACTGAGGCTAAGTGAAGCAAAGGCAGGGATTAAAGACAATGCACACGAAACAGGCTGGATCAAAGAGAAGAAACACAAAAACATGGAAGGTTATTTTATGCCAGCTTTCAAAATATTTATGAGACCCTAGAGAGATATCGCAGGCAGAAGGAATACAGTAACTCTACATTCCCACTAGTTTAGCCCAGGTGTCTTCTGGAAAAGTTGGCTGATTCATGGGGGTGTAATGTGGGAGCCAGACCTAGGACCAACAAGATGAACTACTTGATGTACTGCCTGAGTTTCTTGGGGTTCGCTGGGAATGACCAGCTGCTGTCCCTCCCGGCAGGCACTACACAGAGTGGCTAACCTGCCCTCTCCATGCACATGCACCACATAGTGCTTCTCTAAGGAAGCGACAGAAGAGTTTTCAGTGATCTTACCACTAACAGTGAAGGATCTCCACATCCACTTCAACCACCAACAGAGGAGAGAGAGAGGAAGGAAGAAAAAAAAAAAAAAAAAAAAAAAAAAAAAAAAAAAAGAAAAAAAATGCTCTTATCATGAATATGGTGGGTTATTTTCAGCGTGAGAAAAAGAAAAAAAAAAAAAGGCGAACGGGAGGAGCTGGCTGTGTGTGCGCCGAGAGCGCCCCGGCACCTTATCTTAAAGCTGTAGCATTCAATTCTGGAATAATATTAGATGTTGGCGTGGCTTTCAGGTTTAAAATTTGAAGTGAAGTTAAGAAAAAGCGTGTTTTCTCAACCTACAGATCAGCATATTCTGGGTTTAGAAGTAAACTATGTCATCCGTGCTGAGGCCGGGAGCATCCTTCTGAAAATGGAGCGAGTAGAACAGATGCAATATCCTACGGTTTAACATATCTACATTATTTAATAATACTAAAGAGCTCATTAACTGATGCCTGAGGTCCCTGAAGGAGTTTACCCCCCGGGAGGGACACACGTTATCTGTACTGGGCCTGGGATCCTTACACAAAGTTCTTTAAGTCAGGTTTTTTTGCCCAAGGTTTGTGTACGAAACTGGTTTCTTTGCAGATGTTAGCAGTGTCCTTAGCGTGCCTGAATGAAAGAATTCTTCCTCCCTAAAATAATCGTAAAGGCTTTGCTTGACTTATGGCAAAAAAATGTTCAGCGGTTTTTCACAAATCAGACCTGATTAAAAAGAAATCACGTCAACAAGAGAGGTCTTTTCAGTCAAACATGTTCTTTTCTTAATTACTGGATTTTCAGCTGGTTGCGCCACATAGTCTGGGGTAAGACAGTTTGGTGTGGGGAACTTCAGATATTTAGTTCTTTACATCTTTGACAGAAGACAAGAACCGGCAGCAGGCAGGAACGTGGGCTGGAAGGGGGCAAGGGACGGATCCTGCTTCTTCAACCACTTACACAATACACGTGTATGTCACCACTCCACCAAACCCCAGTGACTACGGTTTTCCTTAGTAATCTCTTCACTTACGGTATTTATGTTATAGACACAACGGTTTTGAACTTAAGAGGTGGGAAGAGCTAAAAGGGACGGGTCCTTCCGCGTGCAGGAGAGACGTCCCCCCGTCTGCTAAGTGGGGAGAGAAAGGATGGCGGGGTCAGGGGGAGGTGGTTTATAAAAGGCAAATTTGTTGGAGGAAAAAAAAAAAGCCTCACCACTTCAAGCAAAGTATTCCCCCTGATGGGTTTGTTTTGCTTTTCAGAGATTTCTGGCAGGGAGCAGAGGTGGAGAGAAGGGAAAGGATGGGGACGAGACCGTTTTCTTCCCTCAAGTTCAAAGACCTGGAAAACCCATCTTCCCTAATGAATATTAACAAGTACCCCACATTTGTGACCAACAAAACATGCTTTGCTGTAAAAATAACATGAAGTGACTGAGTAGCTATTTGACTGCGCTGGTGAGCGTTCACCGAACCTCCTGCTCTCCTCAGAACTGCTGCCAAGCACTACGGTTTCTCTTCCACTCCTCCCTCTCTCATTCCTGTATTGTTGTTGGCTTGTTTTGTTTTTTCTTTTTTAAAAAGGAAAAAAAAAAATATCATGTATACCAACACGAGGAAAAAAAAAAAAACCAAACCAACCCATGCTGTTTTTCAGCAACAACAGGGCTTTTTCATCACAGGAAGCTGCATGAAAACTATATTAATTCTTCATAAATCAGTATGGATTCTGTCTCCTCTTTGAGGCAGAGAGCGCCTTTATGAATGATATAACAAAACCACCTCCTCTAAAAATCGTATCCTGTTGAGATCTTTCTGCATGTACCCCTAGAAGCCCAGCACTTCAGCACATCACATTAAAATGTCCGCTCAAATCCAGCATATAAGCGTCTAGAAGACGGAGTTTTAGGTGCTATACATTCCAGGCAGACAAGCAACATGATATTCACAATGGGAATTAGGGGCAACGCTGAAAAGAAACATTCATTAAATAATAGTGTGCGCCCTATTACCATAATCAGATGGTATTCATTGTGGCTTAGATGTTTCCTCATTTTGCCCTCCCAAAGATGAAAATCTCTTATTCTCTTCTCTGTGCATCTGTTCCTATCTCCAGCCACGGCCCGGACACTGAAACAAGCCCCACTGTCTGACCCCATATAGCGGTTCTATACCTTGCAGTACTATTACTATCAAGGAATACAAGTATTCTAGATTTATGATCTCCTCGTGCCTGAATCCTTAATTTTTTTAATCCTTTCCGCACCAGTATGATAGAACCATACTCAAGGCAATAGCCAATACCTGATTAACTAAGCCATCACCAGAATTACCCCATTTATTTTGAAATCTCTGCTTTTACCTGAAATCTAACAATATTTCCTTACTCTTGCAGAGAAAAGAATCGAAAAAAGACAAAATTCTTACCAAAAAGCTAAAAAAAAAAAAAAAAAAAAAAAAAAAAAAACAAAAAAAAC
>VFFE01004671.1:0-22600 GCA_008921705.1 Burhinus oedicnemus | reverse complement strand
AAAAAAAAAAAAAAAAAAAGAGCCAACACATGCCACTTTTCCCCAGCCCTAAGAGCCTCCCCAGTGCCGTCCCACACGCCCCTCCCTTGGCTCATGCCCCCGCCTGGGATGGCAGACAGCCTCTCTCTGTTCCTCCCTGCGCAGCAGAACCAGCCCGGGGGCACTCAGGCATATCTTGACAGAGCACTGTGCCCGACGCAATACTGCACACAAATGATTACTATAACAAACCATCTGATTAGAAACAAAGGCTCAAGCCTTTGCTCCTAAAAGCAAACCACAATTTATACTGGAGCCTTTTTGGTATCTGCTCCATTTGGAGATTTTTAACCTTACAGATGCCATTCTTCTTATGTAGATCAAGCTGCCCACCCTCATGTCCATACCTGCGGTGAAGTCCATGCACTCCCACTGCATTCCTCTCTGTTATCGTCTGGACATACCTGCCGATGACAGTGCGACCATGGACACAAATGTGTACTTTACACAGGGGTGTTTCAACCACCCTGGCTTTCTGACCAGCCTTTTCACAAAAGGTAACTTATTATTACAAGGTTGTCCCTCACTGGTGCTTTTTCCACCACTTTGCCTCGTAACACTCCTCTAGCAACCTCGCAATGTCAGCAGGATTGAAACAACAGAGGTGTTTCTTTGCCATCTTGCCCATCTGGGGCTCTCCCAGGCTACCAGGCCAGCAGCTATTACCTGTGCTGGCCAAGCTCCGATCTGGCACACAGCTGCCAGGAAGAGTTTTGCTGCAAACCTACCTAAGCCTCCTCCCTAGCTGCTATATATTAAGCTGACAAACACACTTCCTTTGGTAGAGTTGCACCTGCATTAGAGGAATTTAGGAGCGCACCTATGTCAGGTAAGGGGTGGGATTTTCTCATGTTTCCAGTCAACATACAAATGACAAAATATATAGAAGGGATGAGGCCTGAGTACACACAGGGTACACAGCTAAGACGAATTGTATTAGAGGCAGGGAAAGAAAGGATAGGTACAAACTCATGAGAAGTGTTAATCTCCTGTAAATCAAACCTGTTTGAACTCTTTGTGCAATATGTACATTTCAAGCAGGCAGATATTTCAAAGCTTCCCCAGTAAGCCTCCTCTATGCCACAAAGGTCTTATTTATTATCAGGACCGCACAAGAGTTTTGGGGGAAAACTTGTTTCAGACACTTAAGTAGCGTGGAAAAAACCTTTAAGACTACTCTGTTTCAACTGGTCAGCCACATAAAGTCAGATCAGCCCGGATCTCGACTGTCACTGTCTCACCTTCCTCTCCGCTTCAGCCCACAAACTATACTCTCCCTGAGGCAGGTAGTATTTCTAGCAACCTTCTGTGATCCTTTGTCTACCCTTCCCACTGAAGAATGTCAGAAGACCTGGTATGACTATCAGCAGAAAAACAGTAGCTCAGCTTTCAGTTGAGTAGGAAAAGTTATTTCAGGGGGATGATAATATACACTTCCATGCAATGACTGGTAATATTCTACAAACTGCCTCAAACAAGACAATTTTGAAGAGGAAACGTATGAGTTAAAAAGAAAAGGTGCATTTGTGGGGCCTGATTAGAATAACAGCCACTGCCAGCTAAAAAACATTCCAGCCCTGTCGAGAACACAAACAGATGTGCTGGCTCCACACTCTTTTCTTACTGTTGATTACTTGGTAACTGCTTCATATTTAATGTAAAAGAACAAAAAGCTCCAACTCCCTGAATTACAAACTAAAAAAGATAAATAATACGTAAGACACCAGGAAATAACCTAGATATTTACCTTACATAACTTAATGTCTCCGTGCATGTGGGCATCACGGAAGAAGCGATTGCAACAGATGTAAATGAGAAAAGGCTTGGCAGGCAAATACAATAAATCCATTTCATACAAAATGAACATTGTTGCAGAAAAACACTGAAAGATGACTCTTCATACATCTTGAACTCTGACATGCAGGACAGAGAAGAAAAGAGGAGCATCTCAGTATCCCACCTATCCCTAACAGGGATGCCGTTTTCTTCCACCCAACACTACCCAAATCAAGGAGTGCTATTCCTCTGTTCCAACCTGCTTCAGATTATGATCAAAGAGCTGAACAATTTGCTCCACAAGGAATGCACTGGACAAAAGAAGCAGTCCCTGTGTGCTGGTACACATGAAGTCCATTGTCCTTTGAATATGTGCCAGACACCCATCCAGCCACTCTCTTACTTCCCCCCTCCCCAACAGGACAGGGGAGACAGTAAGATGAAAAAGCTCATGGGTCAACAGGGAGATCACTTAACCAATTACCGTCACAGGCAAGACAGACTCGACTTGGGGAAACTTAATTTATTGCCATTTAAAATTAAAGTAGGATGGCGAGAAAAAAAAACACCACCACTTTCCCTCCACTCCCTGCTTCCCAGGCTCAACTTCACTCCTTCACTCCCACCTCCTCTACTCCCCACCCCACAACAGAGCAGGGGTTTGGGAATGGGGGTCAGTCCATAACAGTTCCTCTCTGCCACTCCTTCCTCCTCACATTTTTCCCCTGCTTCAGTGTGGGTCCTTCTCATGGGGTACAGTCCTCCACAAACTGTTACAGCACGGGTCCCTTCCACAGGCCACAGTTCCTGCCAGAAAACCTGCTCCTGCATGGGCTCCTCTCCACAGGCTGCACTCCCACCTGTCCTGCTCCAGCATGGGCTCTCCATGGGCTGGCAGCTTCCTTCGGGCATGTCCATCTGCTGCAGCATGGGGTCCTCCATCAGCTGCAGGGTGGGCATCTGCTCCAGCGTAGTCCCCTCCACAGGCTGCAGGGTGGATATCTGCTCCACACCAGGAGTGCCTCCTCCCCTCCTCCTTCTCTGACCTTGGTGTTGACAGAGCTGTTTCTCACTTATTTTGGGTTTGTTTGGTTTTTTTTCTCTTTCTCTCCTCACTCTCTCACAGCTACTGCACAGCATTTTGCCCTTTCTTAAAGACATTTTCTCCAAGGCACCACCAGCCCAGCTGGTGGGCTCAGCCTTGGCCAGCGGTGGGTCCGTTTTGGGGCTGGCTAGAACTGGCTCTATTCAGCACATCTTAGCTTTAGCATAACTGTTGTTCCAGTGCTTTACATCTATCTCAAATATTAGATAGTGGATATACAGTTACTTTTATCATTTCCAGACAATTTGGTGAGCAACCAGCAGACATTTTTACATAGTCACATTTCACTTATAAAACAGGGGCCCAACGCTTGGCACCTAAAACATCACATTAAGATTTCTGAGATTACCAAAGGAAAAGCTCATGCTTTCTTTACTGAACAAGTACAGAGCATTTGCTGCAAATGACCCAACATCATTACCACGCACAGGCCAACTGAGCGGGTGCTACTCCAATACTCCAGTACAGTTTTCACTTTCCTAGAATGTAATGAACTCTGATTTTATGCTGGGAAATGCAATCTAACGTCTCCAGACCAAGGAAAACACTTAAGAATGGCCTTTCTTCTTACACAAATACAGCTGAGCCACTGACCTCACTGTAAAAGATGCAGCACTGTCAGACTGACTGCGGCCAAAGAGATGGAGCAAAGCATACAGCAAACAGTACTGGCACACCCTGTGACTACCTAACTGCTTACCAGGGAGGCATCTTCTTAAAAAAAAAAAAAATACAGCGTAGTTTTAAAACACATTCCCCACAAGGTCAGTGGAATATCCTGAAAAAGCACACAGCAAAACAGATTTCTGTGAACACAGGAATCTCATGTATAATGGAAAGCTAAGGTCATGATTCAACTCAGCAATACCCTATCTTTTTCTGGCAGCTGCTGCCTTGCTGGAGTGGCATCAGTCAAAGACCAGATGCCAGACCATGCCAGATGTCAAAGACCTTGCCACTTGCCAAAGAAAAATAAAAAACCACAACCCCCAAACCAACCACTCAACACATTTCTGGCCAAATTCTTCACTTACCTCTCTCCTGCACAAAAAAATAACATCTGAGAAAAACACTGTATTAAAATGGTGCACATTCTTATTTCAGCTTTAAGTATTTCACAATACATTTTTTTAAACCAAAGTGTCAACCACAGATAGCTAAAGCAATACAGGACAGAAGTTGAGGTAAGAAGTATAGTCCTGGGGCTACTTAACACATTTATAATTTTAGTTTACAAGTATCTATGAACACAGTTGTAATAAAATGACAAGTAATAAAGTTGTACATGTATTACAAATGCATAACTAAGAAAAGAATCCCATTATTTGTTTCTTATGGAGGCACTTCAGCATGAGAACTGCACCAAGGACATTCTAGTTGAAGCTTCCTTAGGCATGAAGAGATTTAACTTTTTTTTTTTTTAAATTTTTGTAGTCTTATCTCAGTAAGGATTACAAATTGTCAGTGCCTACTGCAAAGACAGCTATCAAGAAACTGTAATGGCACAAATTTGTTAAGCTATTAAGTGTACAGGACCTTTTCCATGTTACTACACAATTTAGATCTATGTAAATTTTCAACTAATCTGCAGATGGATTTTTATGGAGCAGAAAAGTTTCAAACATGCAACTTAAGAGCTCTAGCTCACAATCTTGGGAAGTGTAATGGCCTAGAACAGTGTTTGATAGAATTCAAAACTGTTCCATCAATTCTAGGTCAACATAGCAACAACCAATTTTAATCAAGTGCTTGTGGAAGTAATTCTAAAAACATACCCCCCCAAGAATCAGGACACTATTAAACCTTTTGGACAAGCAGCTCAGTAAAATTTCAGGCAGTGGGAGATAGCGTATCATGCTTCCTCCCCTTCAGCTACTAATCTCTTTTCCCCATCTCACTGGCTCTTGCTGGGGAGTCTGGAGAACTAAAGGTGAGATGTGATATGGACTCCTCCTCTCCTGCTCCCTTGGGGTTAAAGAATTCTTGTCCCTCTACAACACTCCTCCTCCTCACCCAAGTAGCGGGGCTTTAGCTCTTCCTAGGAACAAGAGAGAAGGTCGAGGGGGATGATATTTAACTGAGAAGCAGAGTAGTGGAAAACAGCTCCTTTCCAACCCTTCACTCCTACTTCGGTGCAGGCATGACCCCTCCCCATCTCACTGATTAATAAAATTAGCTGTAAGAGTTCTGAAGTCAACTACAGGACTGAAGATTGAAGGAGACACTTTTTCATCACATGAGGGCTCGCATCAACCTGGCCAAGTCTCCTCTCAAGCCCTCTGATCGTTGTTCTGGCTCCTCCAAAATAACATCTAGAGCAATGAACAAAGAAGTTTATGTCTCATCAGTGAGAAAATTATAGTGAACAGCATCACTTGCCTGTGCTCCAGTTTCTCCATGTGTGAAATGGAGAAAATACTACCAAGTACTGAATTTACTTTACCACAAAACCGTTCAAAAGCTTTCGTTAAAATGAAAACACCAGTGCACTGCATCCATCCTCCTGACTTAAAATCTCTGAGCCTGACACAAGAAGCACTTCCACCTGGTATATAGTTTTTAGATACATAACTGTTCCTAATTATATCTGTAACACTATATAATGAAATTACGTACTGGCAGACTTACTTGCAGGACCACATCCCCAAGTCCTGCCTTTGATGTTCACCACAGATGACTGCAGAGGGATTCCCTGCATACACAAGGCACTGTCTAGAAGCAGAAGGCGACCCAAACTTTTCTCCACGTACCAGTTGCTTGGAGTATGATGCACAACTAAACAAACCCTCTTCGCTCTTTCGCTAAGGTTTTAAAACTGAAACACCGCTCGGAAATTAGTTACCTCACCACTCATTTCCACCTTTTTACCCCTCCCTCCACAATTTAACCCAGTCCCAACACCCCGCTCCCTCCCGTACTCCCACTCTCGCCGCCACAGCCCCTCTCCGCCGGCCGCCCGCGGCCGGGAGCAGGCCCGCCCTCACGGCAGGCAGCTCCCCGCCGCGCTCCCCCGCTATTTAACTGCAACTCGTACCTACGAGGCCCGCGCCTGAGGGCGCCCAGGGGCCGGACGCCTCTCCCGCCCCGTAGCCGCAGAGGACGGACGGACGGACAGCCGGGCCGCTCGCTCGCGCCGCTCGCTCGCCGCCGCCGCCGCCGCGCGCCCCCGGCCAACGGCCGCCCCCGCGCGCAGGCGCCCTGCCGAGGGCGCGCGCCCCCTCCCCTCACCGCCCGGCGCCGCGTGCCGGGGGCGGGGCGCGCGCGCCCCCGACGGTTGCCGGGGGACGCCGCCGCCACGGCTGAGGGGGAGCGAGGGGCGGAGCGGAGCGGAGGTGAGGGCGGCGGGGAGTTCTTTTCCTTCCACCCTTCTTTCCCGAAGGAAAGAATCACCGTCGACCCCAGCCCCCGCCGCCAACCATAGAGCGCGGGGATAGAGCGGCCGCTTCCCGCTACGGAGAACCCCCCGCCGAAGGGAGCGAGCGACCCCGCCGCGGTGGCCGCCGTCCGTCCCTTGCCATGGCAGCTCCTTGGCGGGGCTGGGAGTAGCGGGCCAGCGGACCTTATCCGCTTGTTTGCTTTAGGATTTCAGAGCAAACTCGGGAGGCATAACTTTATCAGCACAGGTCAGATGGTGCCGGCGGCGCGGCGCGGCGCGGCACGGCCCGGCCGGGGTGTCGGTGGCCGGCTGCCAGGACGCTGCCAGGTCTTGCCGTTTGCGGGAGCGCAGAAGTGGTGCCCGGGTGTTTTCGGAGCTGCAGGGGAGCTTTGAGGGCCGTGGGCATCCCAGCGTTTGCCTTGCTGGTATTTGTCAAAAGTCGAGAGTTTTGCTTCCTCTCAAAATGTACCCTACGTAGCACTTGTTTACAGCGAAATTAGATGGGGCTTGGCAGGTGTTCCTAGTGTCTCAGAAATCAGAACTTAAGCTGCCCACTTCCAAAACCTAATTGCTCAGGAAAGAGAAAGGTGTTCTCCTTCCTCAGTCTTGAGTCAAATCACAAAAGGGCTTTTTGTGGTGCACCGTAATGTGATAAGCTACATATGGTTTGTTCATCAAACCTAAATTGTTTCATAAGAATGCAACTGTTTAACAGAATGTGGCAAGATAGCCAACATCCTGCTGTATAAACAAGATATGCATTGTACAAGCAAGGCTAAGTCGCAAGATCAGGTTGTAAATTGTAAAAAGACTTGAAGGAGGGGAGGGGGGGGGCTCATGAAGACGAGGAGTTTGTGACGTGAGGAAAAAAAGGAGCCTTCATCCCCAAGACCACCAGCAACAAGTCGCGCAGACGCAGAGTACACCACTAAAAAAATGCCTATACCGGAAGATGAAGGGTATAAAACCAGTGACTTTCGGGAATTGGGCGCGCGCTGTCGGTGGAGTGGGACTCCCGGGCCGCCCAGCACTGTTTTGCTTGCTGTCGCTTGCTAAATAAATACTTCAAATTTTAATTGGCTCTGTCTCTCCTCAATTTGTGAGATCAACTTATAACACTAACAGTGCAAACAAAACCCCTTCAAGTGTGTGTGCCCACATGCAGATAGCTGAAAGTGTTTATCTGTTTTACTTAAGTTTTCTTAATATTTGAAAAAAGCCCCAAAGATATTTTTGCCTGCAGGACAAAGTCGATCATCGTTTGGATTGAACCAAAGTTCATATTGCTATAATATAACATTTGTTGTTTCTCCATGCAAAACTTCCCAGTGTAACTGCCCTACCCGCAAAAAAGGAGCAACTATTTTCAATTATTTGCTCGAAATATCAAAGCCATTTCACTGACAATGGCAAGAAAAACAGAAGGGGAGCAGTAGGGGTGACCACAGAGCTGCCCTGCTGAGTCCACTTGGCTCTAGGGTAAGCCTGCGTACGTGCCTGTCAGGAGCTGGAATATTGCACCCAGACCTCATAAAGTTGCACCCAAGAGGAATCTGCTGCCAAGCACTACAAAAGCCCTTCAATAAAAAGGCAAAGTTCATCTGTGTTAAAAGAATCAGAGAGGAGAAAACTTCTGTTTAGAAATGTAAAAAAGTAAATGAACCAAAATGTTGCAAATGTTTTTGCAAGAAAAAAATAACCTCCGCTGAAACTGTCAGAAATTGGATCTGAGGGAGAATGAACAATAGTCTTAAACTCCTTCCGTTTGTAAATACTGAAAGGTGTTGATAATCCAAAATTAAAAGATATATGAGTAGTTGTCCGGTAAAAACTGTATGTGTGACCCCTTTTCTAATGGTATCAGTCACACCTATTGATAGTTTTAGTCGGGTTTTATAATGTTATGTAATTGTCAAGTCCAGACCCTACTTGCTGATCGTAATCAAATCTGCCAAAGCAGCATTGGTCTCAAATGCAGTAAGTTCCTGTTAGTGCTGTGAGAGTCAGAAGACGCTCCACTGAGAGAGTGAGAGAGGGCATTTAGTCATCATTTGACGCAGCCAAGAGTATTGGCATTACCTGGCTTGTCAGTCCACACGCATACCGCAGATCTAATTGGCATGTATCTTTAAGTCCCAATGCACAGAGCAGATCACGTTCTCACTCATCCTACAGGCCAACAAAGGGAGGTAACCAAAGGGTGAGTCATGCAGCTTTTATGGTGGGGGTCTCCCAGAACAGAGAAGGAACGAGAAGAGGTGGCCAAACGTGTGTGTGAAGATGCTAGAAGCGAATTGGGATATGCAGAGGATCTGCAAGTGCTGTGTGGACTTGGAAGTGTCAGGGATACCCTGTTACAGGGGTATAAAGGGTGTGCAGGAAATGGGCTATTGCGGTGAAGGCATTGTGGGGGATGTGAGAAACAAGTGTGCTGAGAACAGCAATTAACTTCGTTTATGGCCCATGGAATGCTGTGTTAAACTGATACGAGCACTTCTATGGCTACACTTTTATGAAAGTCTCTCTGCATGTTTTCCTCCATGAGCATTCTTATCTGGCAAATTTAACATTTGTCCAACTCTCTGTAACTGGGTTTCTTTCCTCTGGACTAAATATTATGCTTGTTCTAAAAAAGAAAACCCTCTCATGGATCTCATGGGAATGGAGTCTGTATTGAGAAGGGTCCTGAGTCCAGAGTCTCCTTCAGATCTTTACTCTTTTATTAAGCAAAATCTTACATTTTCTCCTACCTCAGAAATTCAGGTTGTCCTAGGTGAGATCTTTAGCTGTTGATTTTAATCTCAGTTGTAGAATATGACAACAACGGAACTTAAACTACCCAGAATATCAGCCATGCATCATTGGGCCCCATGCCACATGCAAATGTAGTACAAGCTATTTTTTTCTCAAATGTGCCACTGACTCAAGGTTTTAAAAGTGTAAAATGGTATTTTTGAAATCTTTGAAAAAGATCAAAGGTCATTAGTTGTGGAAATAATGCCATCCAATAAATAATTATCTGTAAATTTAGTAGTTGGTATTTCAGTGGAATGTTACATCTCCCGTTTGGAGAAGGACACACAGTATATGGCATGCTGAGTAACATTATTATGTTGAGGTGATGAATGGACAATTTTTTTCCTGTCTGGGAAAAGGCAGTGATACCAGACAGAAAAACCTGATACCTCATCATCAATTTCCTTAGCACAGCATAAATGGTTTCCCTCAGAAATCAGATCTATACCAGCAGCTGCTTAGTGTTACTAAAACATTACCAACGAAGCGATCCTGGATGTCGTCCATCTCAATACAGTGTCATAGAAATAGCAGAATTTCTGAGCAAACAGAATCAGAACATGGGTCATTTGGGTCCGTTTCTGTTAGTGTTGCTATTTGCTGAGCAGGAGTAGATTTTAAAGTCCTGCAGGTTAGTTTGCTGTTCATATAGACATCAGTGATCTGAAGTAAAATCGTTCCATAACACAACCTGTAGAAGATGTACAGAAGCACTGTTTGCTTGGACGCAGATACAAAGTCCACATCGGATGCTCTTCCCTGCAGCAAGTGTGAAAGCAGCCTTTCTTTTAATCTCTGTTCTTCAATCTCACAGTTTAAACACAAGCCTTTTACCTGATAAATCTTTTGGATGAAAGCTGTTTGCCTGATGCAGTGTGGCCTCAAGAGGTGAACAACAGCAGTGACCCTTTCTTGCACATGGATGTAATACAGAGGAACCTTTGGAAGGGAGATTTGACTTCCGAGGCAGTGGTTTGTGCACAAAATCCAACCTTTGTTTATGTGGGCACACACTTTCCTAGTACAAGGTGTGTATTACAGAGCTGCAGACTCAGGGACTACGGCCACAGTCCGCTGGTGCAGCTGGGATGTCACTGGTCATTTCTGTGGCTACAGGGAGAAGGATGAGCAAAGCTGAGGTGTGAGGGCAGTGAGGCAGGCATATGCGGTCGGTTCAGAGTGCGGCAGCTGCGGTCCACTTCGTGGACATGAAAATTATCTGAAGACGCTGCTGAGGCTGGAGGAAGGAAAGTGAATGCATGAGGGACAGAACCTGATCTGCTGGCAGGGAATGTGGAGGGAGAATTCTGTATCAGAAGGAAGCCCAGACGCACTGATAAGCCATCGAGACTTTATCGGAGCCTGTTCCAGACCATCGTTTTACAAGTAAAACAGAATAGAGGGGAGGGTCAGTCAGGCCAGCTCTATGCCATTTATCGTAAACTTGCCTGGCCTGAGTTACCAGGTTCTCAGGATAAAACTCTTAAGCGGTGCATCCCTAGGCAGAATTGTTTATTGCTCACACGCAAGATTATTTCTTTCTTCCAATATTTCCTCTTGGTCCCTAGGAGAGTTTTCTTCTTGGAGTTGTGAAAGGTAATCATTCAGAGCGATACCTTTTCACCAGTACAGCTCCCCAGCTTTGGGCTGGCACGGACAAGCTGGCCCAGAAGTCACCTGCTGAATGCTGCTCAAGAAAGCCTTGTGTTGGTTTCATGTCAACCACCCGCCAACCTTTGATTGTTTGCTGCCGCATGGTGGCTACTGCAGATACTACCCCATGTCCCTTCCCACTGCTTGCTCTTCGTTGGGTCTGAGGCTGTCCTGAGTACCTGTGCCTGCCTGCTAACCTGCTCTTCAGGTGGCCCAGGTCTTCTCCAGTTAATGGCACCTGCATCGCACCTCAGCCAAGGGCGGCAGTGGCAGCAGGACTTTTCAGCTGTTGATAGAATCACAGAATCATCGAATCTCCTAGGTTGGAAGAGACCTTTAAGATCGAGTCCAACCATCAACCTAACACTGCCAAAACCACCACTAAACCATGTCCCTCAGCACCACGTCTACCCATCTTTTAAATACCTCCAGGGATGGCGATTCCACCACTTCCCTGGGCAGCCTGTTCCAATGCTTGATAACCCTTTTGGTGAAGAAATTTTTCCTAATATCCAATCTAAACCTCCCCTGGTGCAACTTGAGGCCATTTCCTCTTGTCCTATCACTTGTCACTTGGGAGAAGAGATCAACCCCCATGGGACAAATGGATTTGTTGGCTGTAATGAAGCAGTTAATTATAATTATTATCTATGATTATAATTTTTCGGGGGCATCTCACGATGCAAAATGTGGAGCTTTCTGGATTTTTTTATTACGTGTGATTCTAGAGCAACAAAAATGTTCGTGGCGCGGCAAAGAGCAAGAAACGAAGCATCTCCCCTGGAGGCTCCTGCCTGGGGCTACCCAACGTGCCGCTGATGTCAGGCTTTTTAAAAAACAAACAAAAAAACCCCAAACCAACAAAAAGCGAGCAAAAAAGGACAAACCGGCGGCGGCACGAAGGCTGACACCGCCGGGCCCACGGGCGGCCCTGCTGCCGCCACCAACATGGCGGCGCGGGGCGGCCGCCCCGCCCCCGCGGCGCCCTGCCCTCCCTGGGCCGGCCGCGGCCGGCGGCCGCCGCGGTGGCTGCTGCCGCCGCCGCCGCCGCCGCCGCCTGTCGCCCTGTGATGAGAGCATCAGCCCTCACTGCCACGTCTCCCGGGCAGCTGCGGCAGCGCGGGCAGCCGGCGGTGTGCAGGGCCGCGCCGGGGCTGGGCTCTCCGGTCTCCTTCTCCTCTTCCCTTCCCTTCCCTTCCTTTCCCTTCCCCGCAGGGCGGCCGCGGCCGCCCGCCCCTGCCCCTGCTCCTGCTCCTGTCCCGCCGCGGGGCGCCGGGCGCCGGCGGGCAGCGGCGAGGTGGGTCTGCCCGGCGGCAGGAGGGGCGCTCCGCGGGGCACCCGCCGCCGCCGCCTCGTCCCCCGCCAGCGGCCCGGGGGGCTGCGGGGGTCAGGGCTGGCCGCCGGCCCGCTGCCGCCGGAAGGGGACCCCGCTGCCGGCTGATGTCCGAGCCGCGCCGCCGCCCGCGCTTGGATGTGTGAGTACCGGCCCCGCCGCTCCTACGGGGCGGCTCCGCTGCGGGAAAGCCCGAGCGACCGAAGCGGGCGGCGGGCTCCGCCGGGCCGGGCGGGACCCTGCCCCGACGGTGCGGGGCCAGGCGGCCGAACCGCCTCCCGTCGGAGGCCCCGCAGGCTGCCCCGTGCGTGCGGGGCCGCTTCCCGCCCCTGAAACTGCGTGTGTGTGTTGTGTGTGTGTCTGTCTGTGTGTGGCGGGGAGGCTTCTGCTGGCGTTGTTGTCTCGTCCTGCTGGTAAGTTACGGCACCTGGCCCCGGGCTTCTGGATTTAGACATTTCCTGATGTGCCTGGGTCAAAGCAAGAGGTCCGAGCATGTTGTTGAGATTTGGGTGCTCGGCGGTAGGAGGGTGGAGGGTTAAAGGCCAGGACATTGGTCTGGGGTCGCGGGTGGGTTTGCTTTGGGCTTTTAAAACCCTGTCCCTACGCTGAGAGTCCTACAAAGGAGGTAGGAGAGGGCACCGTCCTGTGGAAGATGGAGAGCCAAGGTGATCCTCTGTACGTCTAGGCAAATCTCACCTGCCGTAAGGTACCGTTTCCAGAATGGATGTGGGTGCACATCTCTGTGGCTGTTCTCTTTTGTACCACTAAGAAAACAAGTGTGTCAGTCATCCTCTGTTACGTAGGATAGCAGTTAGGCCGATGGTTTTCCTTGTTGCATGAGGTAGCTCCTTCACTACTCCAGCATCATTTTAACATAGGAACATGTGGCTGAAACAGAGGCAGCTTTGTGTGCAATGCACGATTGCTCTCGTGCATGCTTTTTCATCGTGAATAACAGGCCCTGCATATTGCCGGCATTTATTACAGCTGCAAGTAAAGGAATGAAATGTCTGTATTCCAAAGCGGTGAGTCGTACAGTTTTTGGAGACGAGGCATCCCTTCTGTAAAGGACTCAAGTCTGTTAACTCGCTGTGATCAGAAGAAATTTTCTGGGGGAGGATGGGGATGGGACTGGAATGGCTCGGCTCCAGGACGTCAAGAGCAGAGCAGGACTCCAGCCCTCTAACCCCCAGTCTGCTCCTTTGCTCACCTCCTGGCACTCCTGTTGCTGGAGTGGCTTTGTTTCTGGTGCTCGTTTCTCCTTCCAGCTGCTCCTCTGGAGCGCTGGCTCCTTCAGCTGACGCACTTGGTATCGTGAGCGGATGATGCTCCGCAGGTAAAACCTGGGCCCACTGGAGCCAGGCAATGTTGACCTCTCTGGGAATTGTGCTGAAACTTCACCCACTCCTTGTTGTCACTTACCAGACTGGAAGTTCTTCAGGTGTAGATGCAGCCACTACTTGTTTTCTGTTCTTGAGCATCTTTGACTGGGGTTTTGCAGTGCAAAGTAGCACGTAGGGTGGGAATGCTGTCCAGGTCTGATTTATTTGGAAGGACAGAGGAGCTCGGGTAACGCCACTTTCCCAGTTAACTGTGTCCAATGTGATGTGTACTCCTAACCTCAAGACCACAGAGGTCTACGTGCCTCCTGTACAGCTCATTCCTGGCTGTCTCTTTGCAGAACTCGTGACTTGCAGGCATTTGAGACCCAGTTTTTCAGAAGGTCTGGGTATCCGCACTCCTGCTGATAGAGGTGTCTATATTGCCACAACCTGAGCATTCAAAATCATTGATAATTTAGAAAAGGCAGGCCTTTTATTTTTATTTTTTACTTTTATTTTTTACAGTCTTCCTGACTGTAAAATGGGGTTAAAACATTTTTCTTCCTACTTTTGCAGAGTATGTTTCTATTCTGCTTGTAAGACGATAAATTCTTTTAAAAACTTCTTGAGATGTACAGGTTAGTACCTTGCTGAATTATTCTTTTTACAGAGACACTAATGGCACCCTGCAGTAGCTAAGGAAATAAAGCTATTCTTGTCTAAGTTGCCTGCACATACTAGCAATATTTCTGCTGATGTAACATCGCCAATGTAGTTATACTGTTATGTATTACTCAAAAGCAGACAGGCCTAATCACTTTTTTGTCTATGCTTTCTTCAGACACTGCTTTTTGGTCTAAAATTTTAGAGAGAGAATAAAATTATGTATTTAGTATTTAAGGGGAAAACCCCACACCTTTCTACTATTTTTGGAATTGAGCAGCACTTAACACAAATCTTTCTCTGAAAGCATCTGTCTTGCAAATTAACTTGGGCAACTCAAGTCTGAATATCATAAAACTAGTATTTTTTTTCTTCTGCAGGCATCAAATCTGGATGTTTGAGAATACAGCAAGAGCATATATGCTAGGAATGTTTGTTAATGTGGCTTTCAGTTTCCATGAGTGTTCAGTTCAGAAGCCAGTTGTGCCACTCGGTATGAATCTGTAGAGCCTACAGCTCCTCAAGATGTATATGGTGCAAAGCAACAAGATAGTACTGATTCTAAGACCATTCTGCTCCCCAGTGTCAGTGCTTTCCCTGTGCCTCTGTGTCATGAAATCCTGGAAAAAAGTTTTCTTCTGGCAGTCACAGGCATGTGGTTCAGTTTTAGTTTATGGATGTGAAACTCTTGAGCTGGAGGAGTTGGATTTGTACTCTGGATTTAAAGGAGATACTTTGTCAATACAAAGATATATATGCTTTTTAGCACTGCTGAAAATCAGTTAAGAGATTTGGCTGAATTTGTTTAATATGAGAACGTTTAGTCTTAAAATTATTACTGATTTCCACCCATTCTTTTGTTTGTCCATTGTGAAATTTTATGTCTTGGCATGTTTATGGACTGAGAAATACAGAGGAGGGTTGAATTTGGCTTGTAGAATCTACTTAAATACTTGGGAACTTTAGACTTCAGTATTACTTGATCTGTCACACTTCAGTGTGCAGTGCGATATTCTGTTATACGTGTTTTCCTTTTTGAGGCCCAGTTTTTGTTCTCTTTGTGCTGCCATTCAGTTGGAGAACTGATACAGTTTGATGACAGTACTGCAGTGCTAGCTTATGCACAAGAAACTGTAAGGAAGATATGAAATTATGACAGTCCACCTTCCTCTGCTTTCGGTGATCCCTTCCCTCTGCCATCTCCTTAGTCTGCTCTCTGGCAGCAAGAGTTTGGCCTGTCATGGTAATGGGAGGTGCCATGAAGTTAGCTCTCTCCTCTCCTTTGTTCACCTAACTGCAGCAGGTCTCTTGTGCTGATGGAAAATTTTAGTCCCTTTATTTCTAACCATACCACAATTAGATAAGCAGCACAGCTTTTAGCAGGTGGATTTTTAAAATCAGAGGTAAATCTCTAGTAGCTGTGTGACTTTGGCAGATCGCTCGTGAGCTATCACAAACTCGCCTGAAAGATTTCCTGTCATTCTTCGTGGGGTGTAGTCATTGGAGAGTCATTTCCAACCTTTTTTTGACTTTTTGGGCTGAACGTGTTGCAAGCGGAAAACAAGACTTCTGGTGGGAAGCGAGTATTATGCAAGCTAGTCAGAAAAGCCTTGCTGGCTAACATGGTGCAGTGGCATCCACATATGCTGGCGGGTTTGAAATGGTTGGTTTAAAGCAAAATTGTCGGTAGAACATCTGTGGCCCAAAATACTTAGAAGGGAGTATGTATGCAGATTCAGGCAGCTAAATTAGTCTTGGTATAATCAATTATACCAGGGATTAATGTATCCTATTGCATTTTCCTGATCTGCTAGATGAGTTGCTCTGTAAATGGTTGTATGAAGTTCTGAGTGCCGTCTATCAGAGTAATGGAAGTTGAATTGGAGACCCTAACCATTTTGCGGGGAACTTGTATATTACCCATACCTGTTATTTAAGAGGCAAATAGAGGGGACTTGAGGTATTCTCATATGTGTTTTAAATTTTAATGCAAATTTATGATTTATGCATGTTATTATTTATTTAGAATTCCCTGCAATAATTTTGCTTTTGCATGGTATCGGGGATATACAAATTGTTGTCACACTGATACTTTCCAATATGAATCCCAGTGCGATGAGTTTGGGGTAAGGCTCAAGGAAGTGTTTCTTCCTTGTGTTCTACTCAGTGCCTTCAAACTCATTGCTACAGATGGCAGATGCCTGCCTTATTTTTAGCTATGTGAGGACAAAATAGAAAAATCCTAGTGACTGCTTATGATTTGTCATCATGGCTGATCTCTGTTAAATTAAACATAGGGATTGGCAGAGGAGCAAAAACAGCAGGAAAGCTGCTTCTGTTTGTTTTTAAAAAAGCTTGTCTAAAGCACTAAAATAATACTGTAAAAAAAGCACTAAAATAACACTGTAAAAAAATATTCACTACTATGTACAGAGACCCCTGGGAGGAGAAATACTTGCCAAACAGTTTATCCTGCTCGGAGTAAGGAAATTGAGGTCTAAATCAGTAAAACAACTTACCTGGAAGTCAGTTGAAGAGAAGAGATTAAAAAGCAAAAGAGTTCCTGGCTTGCAGTCCTGTACTTTGGCCATTAGACCATGTGTTAGGAGGAGAATGCATATGTTGGTGGCTTGCTTGGCTGAAAATTGTAAGATGGGCTTGGTAAGAGCATATTTTCTCCCCCCTGCCTGCCCTCCCCCGGTGATCTGTTTTGCTATGCATTTGCCCTGATAAGTTGGAAAAGAAAATCTCAGTGGCCGTGGCCATAGCCAAAATTCCCCTCCTGTCCCAGTCACTGTGTGTTGCACGGTGTAACGGAGGGCACTCAGTGGCTGTGTTTTTACCAGTGCCATGCCTGTGCACAGTGTTTACTGAAGAGCTTTGGTGCAAGATGTACTTAGGAGTGTGTGTTGATAAATTGTATTAATGGCCAGCTTTGATAGCTTTGCCCATATTGTGTCTGCTAATACATCGTCCTTGTGATTTAGCATTACTTCCCAACCAGTGTCCCCTTCTAAACTGAACTTTTTTTTCTATCAGTAACAGGCAGGTGGAGTTGGAGCTTAAGACTTTTGTGTTCTTAGGTACTCAAGTCCTGTTTTGGATCTGAAGCTGAAACTCTCAAGAGCTTTCAGATGACAGTGCAGGTTGTCTTTGAGAACTGTAGGTCTAGCTCAGTAATTCCCGACAGCTCTTCAGTTTGAGGCTCTTGCTCTGGATGAGGCGGGACTTGCTGTGTGTCCCTTTCCACATACGATTTTGAAGCATGGGAAATGTAGGACCGAAATAGACCATGACCCAACTGGTCAGGCCTGCATTTTCCTCTGCTGCTGGAAGAGCACAACTTTGCAATTCTCGCACTAGAACAAGCCAATGCTTTCTTTATTCCCAGGTCCAGAATTTGGCTGTGAGTGTTCCTCTTTACATCAGAAGAAGCCAAAGAAAATATTAATGTCTTGCTAACTGTGCGATACTGTTGTCTTGGGGAGGAGTGTGTTATTGGCCACTTGTAGCTGCTGAGCCCTGAGGATCTTGTGTTGTGGGTTTGGGGTTTTTCTCACTTTTTTTGGAACATAATTTCACTTATCTTCATTCATAAAATTATTATAGTAATTCATTAAAGTCTTACTAAGCTGTTTGCTTTGACCTCCTGCAGCAGTTAGTTGCACAAGGTAATTATATGGTTATGAAGTATTATTTTATTGCTCTAGGAATCGCGGCTTTGTTCTTGTACGCACCAGGGGTTCATTAAGAGTGCTTAGTGTGTGTATCTTCTTTCCTCCAGTTCACAAAGACTTGAGCTCATCTGTATTCTGAAGAGGACCGTATCGCCTGCATACCTCTGGAAATCTCTTCCTCGTACCCCCTAAAGCAAGGTCTTTGAGGGAATTTTTAAGGAATGTGTAGGATTGGGGTTGGAAATCCCTCTCCGTTTTTAAAAATTGCTTTTTCAGTCTCTTGGATAATTTTCTTGGTCTAGAGTATTAAGAACTTAAATCCATGTCCCATCCTTAAAAAGCACAACTGCAAAATGAGCTGAACTGAGCTTACTGCACTTTAACCTGGAGAGGCTTTTCCTGGAAAACTTTTCTTTTCTGCTCCTGTTTTTGTCTGTGGGTATTTGAAGCACTGTGGCAGCTACAAATGGCAAGTGCTGCCTTCATCTTGTCTTTAGCTAGAACTCTTATTTTCCCCACTTATCTGTCTGCTTAGCTGTAGCCTTCCTTGCTGAATATGCCTGAAATGAGTCATATAGTATATATGCCGTTTGTGAATTCTTGCCTTTTTCTTGCTACTTTCACCTTTTGGTTTTGGCACGCGCGTGGAGGACTGATAGATGGAGCCTCTTCAGCCAGAGTTGTGCTGTATAAGAAAAGCCTACACTGATTTGGTCTTGCTGGGTTGGTTTTGTTATTACAGAGGAGGTTCTTGGTTTTTAGTCACTGAGCAAAAATCCATCTTGCTGGTGCATCACCTGACAGCGGTGATTTACTGCCCAGCTCTCATCCTTTTTGCCTGACCCTGGGCTGGGCTTCAGGGGGGGGTTCTGTCTCTCTCTGTGCCGAATCTCAACCTGTCGCTCTGTACGGCGGCGTGAGGACTTGGAAAACATGCTGACTTTGGAGACCTCCCTCCTAACTGGTTTTGCTTCCGAGCCCAGGGCTGGGGCTGAGCTCTGGGAGAGGTGGTGGGTGTGTGCTTTTGGAGCCAGCCTGAGTTGAAAGGTTGTGTTGACTTAGTGCTGGGGGAGCTCTGTGCAAGCCAAATATTTAGCTTTCCATCTGATAACCTGTTGGTGGTTTCCACCCTCGCAATAAGCAAATGCTTTTTCATTCCCAAACCAAGTTAGGGCTTCCACAGAAGTTTTGCAGCTTTTCAGCTTTCGGTGGGGCAGATGTGAGGGCGCTGACAAGGTGGTCTTGTGACCGAGGCACGGGTGCAGCCGTCGCTCTTCCTAGGCTCTCTTCACGATTTTTTTGGCATTTTGTTGGGTGAATCGGGTACCAGCTTTGTGTCTCAGTTTTTCCATTTGTCAAAATGTTTTTATTTAAATAAATAAATAAGAGACTCATACTAAAAGGAAGTAAAAATAAGCTATAGTAACTAGGATTCACAGCAGTTCAAAAGAAAACTTGACTGTAAGGTGAATTCACTGCTAATTTGCAAAGATGTTAGGATTGCTGGACACATGCAAGTTTGGGATTAGGTTGACCAGGTATAGTGACTTGAAGTGATGACATTAGTAACCAAGAGACCTTTTTACATTGCTTGTTTCAATTTCAGAGACTAGTGGGGGAGGGACAGCGGAAGAGGAGAAAGAGCTGTTTGTCTGCCAGCTGAAAGTCACAACTGTTACGGTATATATTTAATCCCAAAGGTTAGAGAATCCTACACTATTTTACTTTTCCCATCCTTCCAAAAATGGTTTCACCGGGGGCTAGTAACTGTCTTTTGCAGCCTTGCAAACCAGGTTTTATAAATAAGCCACTGTCTGGGACACAGTGACTTGTTGTCACCTGTGGGGTGACAACAGGAGCTGTACAGTGGCAGCCCTGGAGCCAGAGCCTTTCACTCAGGCCAGGGTGAACTGTCCAGGTCTTCAATGGTCCCTTGCCTTTGTGGTCTGGGAGCTCATGCCTCAGAGCTTATCCAGACAGTCCACTTCCAGGATATGTGTTCCTTTTTTGAAGGAAAATGGCCTAGAAGCCAGTGCTCCTGACGGCAGGGGGACAGGAGGCTGCTGCAGCGAGGGAAGGAGTTGCCAGACTCCTGGATGCAGGAGTGCTCTGGAGATGGGCGGTGCTGCTTGCCGTGGCACCGCTGCTTCCACGCTCCTTGGCTTGTACTTTCCCTGCACTGTTCCCAGTTCCTTTATCCTTTTGTCCTGCACTTGATGCTAGCTGTGGTTCAGGGTATTACTGCTAGCACCCAGAGGGGCTGGAAATACCGATGGTGTTTTGTCAGCACCAGTAGTTCCCCATGCTTCGTGTCAGCGCTCTGCAGCCATGTCGCGGGGGTGGCCTGCTGCGTTTCCCTGCGAGGGAGCACTGCATGGGTGGCAGGTGTGTTTCCATGCCTGCATAGCCAAAAAGCATGGGTACCCCAAACAGAAAGTCTTCTGTGTTGCTGAGGAGGAGGAGGAGGCAGGCAGAGGTCCCTCACTAATGGCCACGGAGGCAACATGTTGCTTCACCCCAGGGTGTCACATGCTTACTCGGCAGGAGGAAAGCTGCTTTGATCAAGATGGAGAGTTGCAACAAGAGACCTGTGGTCTTCTCAGGCCACTTTGCTGCAAGTGAGGATGGCCACATTTCCCTCTCTGCTCTTGAGAGTATCTGGCTGTAGGACTTGTGGAGCCAAGGAGAGCCTCTTGAATGTTTACCAAGCTCTGACAGTTCTCACGCCTCAGTGCAGCGAGCTTCCCAAGAGGATTGGAAGCTCAAAGTTTTCTCCAATTAAAAAATGGTAACGCCATCAAAATAACTGGCTGAGCATTGTGGCGTTTCCAGCAAAGAGATGGGGAACCAGGCAGACTTTTCATTCTGATGAGTCACTGACTCTCTCCTGATTTGCCTCTTGTGAGAGCTGTTTGAGCAGCTGCTGATGCAGGAACATGCTTCTGAGTGATGGTCCCTGGGGAGCAGGACAGGGCTGCGTGCTGCTTCACCTCTGAGCTGGTGGATAGTTCTTCTGCCTAGCTCTTCATCAGTAAAGCCTTGCTCCCAGCTGTGGTTCTTGCCTGCCTTGCTCCTGCCTCATCAGGGTAGTTGGGGAGCGGATGGGGAGGAAGGGGTGTTGGTGCAGAGAAACAAAATACCCAAGTGCTTTCTGTAGTCCTAAAAGCATGCATTGGCAATCAGAGGGTTTGATGCCTTACGTACCTGGATCTTCTTGTAACTGTGTCACAGCTGAAGGTTTTGTCTCTGTCCCAAAGAAAGAGCGCGGCCCCTCTCTAGGTCCTGAGAGCTGTATCTTTCTCTGTGCACAGACAGGGCCACTGTGCACTGTTCTGTAGCCGGTCCCCAGATCCTTCTTCTGTGTTTTTATGATGCCCACATCTGTCTGAGAGAGGAGATCTTAGAAGCTAGGCAGTTTCTGCTCTGGGGATGTTGAGGAAGAAAGGGCTATAAGTATGTAAGTTATTTTTGAGTGAAATTATAGGTGAACTGATAAGAACAATGTGGAATCACATTCATGGACTAAAGAGTCTTGTCAGGAAAAGCTTTTATCTTCCATTACTCACTTTTTGTGCCTGAGACTCTCTGTAAAATAAGATCACTGATGGGGTGGGGACTGTGCAGAGATGGGAGCCTGGTGGACTCCCAGCTCGCTCTGTGGGCTCTTTATTAATACTTAATATGACTTGGATGCACACAGGAATCTTATCTGTTGGAGTAAAGGGTCATGGACACTTTTTTTTTTCTTGTTAGCGTATTTTTCACAGTAGAATCATGCCTTTGTTTATTAATTGAAAACTGTAAAAAGGCTTTTTCCCATGTATCTTTCCTCAAAAAGGAGGGCTGTTGATTGGTTTAAGGCCAAAAAAAGCAGACTTAGAGTCAAACTGATCTGTAATCTCACTACTTTGTTAAACTTTATCTGGGGAGCTTCAGTTTTTTGTGGGTAGCTTTACAAAACAAAAACAAACAAAAAAGGAATAGTTATTAGGCAGATTTTGCTCTAACAGACACCTACCTAATTTGATCAGACTCCAGTGAAGTTATTTAAAGCATGACTTGAGGAACTGCCCAGTCTATATGTTCATGGATCACTGTGAAAGGGCTTATTCAAGTGCATTTAAAATACGGTGCACTGACATTAAGGAGGGCTCCTTTCCACAGCTATTCTTTTCTACTGGTAGAAACCTGCATTTTGCTGGTTTGCAAAACCAGCGGTTGGAAGTGCTATTACTTAGTGTCCAAGTATTTACATTGGCAAGAATGTGAAGCATACTAATGGGATAATACTAATGAGAGCTGTTAAATTATTTACATGAATTTCTCAATGTGGCATAAAATATCTTCCACTGTTAATACCACTAATTAGACCACCAACGTATTGCATCTGTTATCATAAATAACCTGTAGGTTGAATCAGACCAACTGTTTTAGCTTCCACGGTCCCTGTAATAGTTCAATTAAAATGGCTTTCAAAGTTGTTCCTTTTAGAAGGTTTTCTCATTTTCTTCACCTTAGCTGCTTATGTAAAGTATCCAGATGCCCTAAGTGAATTCTGCATTGTCTGTTGCTGTCCCTGCTCATCTTGTGCATGTAGGAGAATTTTCTTCTCTTCATACTTAATTCCTGAAATACAAATATTCCCAAAGAAAACTCTAGAACATCCTGGAGAAGGTTCTCTGAAAGCTTTAGAATCCTGACTAGAAAGGTAAGGAAGGCTTCAATTCTCTGTTGTGTTGTCATTGGAATTACAATGAGAGTTTTGAAGTCTGCCAATGCCAAAACACATTATTTTCCTCCAAACCCGAATTCTCTCTTTTCATGCAATTTCACAACTCTTTTTTTTTTTTTTTTTTTTTT
>VFFE01004670.1:36822-115475 GCA_008921705.1 Burhinus oedicnemus | reverse complement strand
GGGATCGGGTGCGGCGTCCGCCGCCGCCGGGGCTGCCTTTTATGGGAACATCCGCGCCCGGCGCTCCCGCCGAGGGACCGAGAGGGGCGACCGGGCCGTGCCCTGACAGGAGGGCGGAAGGGGGCTGACGGGGGCTCGGGGCTGACAGGAGGAAGGTGGCCCCGCTTCTTCCACTCACGGCAGAGGCGGCTGTGTCCTGAGGCTGCCGTATCTGGGAGGCGTGTTTTGAGGGGGGGAATGGAGGAAGGGGGTTTCTTGTGGCGGAAAGGAGAGCTCCGTGTGTCGGCTCTCACTGCCGGCTTCCCCAGCCGGCTGGCTCATGGAGTAGCTCATCCCACTGGCCACTGCTGGGTTGCTGTCCCAGCGGCTGTTGGAGGTGGATATGCTGAGCTGAGGCCTGTTCTCAAGGGCTACAAATTGCAGAAGTGATGGAGAATAATTTCTTTTACTTGGATCCTGATTCAACAAAGGGCCTAAGAAGTATTCTCCAATACTGGAACTGTACAGCTTCTTGTCGGTGCTGCTGCTTCCTCAAATGGCCTAGTAATTGCTACTTTACACTGTAACCTGTGCTATCTGTTGAGGGAATCGTTGCATCCACTGAGCCTTAAGTATCTTCAGTCATGCACAAGTCGGCTACCAGTATCACTGTCCTCCAGCTGGTTCTGTTGCTTTCCAAATACTTGGTGTCTGGTCCTTAACCGTTTGGCACAGGGAACATGATGGCTGCACTACAGGCGGCTCTGAAGAACCCTCCTATCAACACAAAGAACCAGGCAGTAAAGGTGGAATAATAAAGAACTCATTCATGGGTTACTCCTTAAAAATACTTTCCTCTTCTCATAACCCCTACCCCACCAACCCTGCCAGGTGTGCTTTAAGGAAGCTGGTTTTAGGGTATTCCCTGATGTCAAAATACCCATGACCTCTGCTCTGTTGTTTTAATCTTGTTCAAAATACTGTAGCTCAGATGTCATCTGTCCTTGTACCTTTAACATGGTGCTAGTTCAGGTTTTGTGTGTTCCCCTACGTGCATTGGTTGTATATTGTGTGCCCTGGCTAACTCCACACATCACTGGGTGCCCATGTCTGATCCAGACCTGGCAGCACATAGATGTAGTCGGTACTGAACAATCAAGGAACCACAACTGTAATAGTCACCTCTGACTAATGAAACTCTGCTAGCACAGCTACAACATGAACATACAAAAAAGGAAGAACTGATGATTATCGCATCCAATCAAAATTAAGCTGTTAAAACCTCAGAAAACGCAGGCACTCCCCCTGTGACAGAACACAGAAGCCTGCTGCATGCATGTATTTCTGGATCTCCCTAGAATAAACCTTGAATGGCTCATGATTGCAGCAGTCAGAGGAAGAGGCAAGGTGGCAACTGCCTGCAGAGGTCTGTTGTCCTGGTTTGAGGAGAGTCCCACGGGCACCTTTCTGTGCTGCTCTGACACCAGGCTGTCCTCAGCAGGCCACCAGTGGAGATGTTTTTCACCTAGCCTCTGCCCTTTCCTGACAGGTTTCACAGGGTTTTGAGAACCAGCTGTTTGTTACAGATAGTGCTGTATAAGAGATTGAACAGTTTTGTCCTGGCATTATTGTCTTGTTTCCATTAGCTCTGTATGGATGGATTTTGAAGGCAGTGGAATTGAAGAGGGCAGAGTGACTGAATTTTAATGTTTGGCTTCACTTTTAGTTGATCTCATGGAACTTTTATGTTTTTATTTGTAGTTCTTGATGTGAGAAGTCTTGGTAAGTCAAGTGGTATGAGATATTAAATTGAACAAGAAAACTAATATTCATAATTTCTGAAGAAGGAAGCTGCTTGAAGTATTTGTGTAATTGAATTATTCAAAAGTCCAACAAACCCGAGACCTTTTTCTTTCATCCTCCCTCAGTTAGTGATGGATGAACAGGAAGAGCTGCTTTTTGCTGATTACATGGCCAATCTGCCACTGTAATCATGCCATAGACATTCCTGGGCCTGAAATTACATCCAGATGAACTTGCAAATGGTTATTAATGCAAAATATTAATGCTGCCAGTTTGCATCCTGTGTGCCTGGGACACAAGTTGACTGTTCTGAAAACATGTGACTTCCAGCAGTCACCTCTTCCAGTCTGGCCAATGGCATTTCCATGGAATATAGTAGTTGTATCTCATTAAACAGTACAAAGGCTTGGAAAAGGCTCTAGTAGCAAGGGAAGACAGACAAGTACTTAATTCTTATAATTCTTTTCGAACTTGCCAGACCTTGAGATATAAAAATTGATTATTTAGCCATAATCTCAGTTAATAGGTGGAGAATGGCAAACACAAGCAGAGAGGCAGAAAACCTAGAGTGGGACAAACACATTAAACTCTTATGCTGTTTGTTATTGGGAGGATGTATCTGTTACACATTATCATCACAAGATTTGTGCATAAACAGCCCTGTTCAAACAGATGTTAGAATGGGTTAAAAATAATCTAGTTTTGTATGTTGGAGAGATGAGTTAATATTTGGATGCACCTTATATGAGAATGACTGTATCTCTGCTTCCCTTATTCGTTGACAGGATCGTGCAGAAAGTATTGTCCTGAAGGTCCTCATCTCTTTCAAAGCCAATGATATTGAGAAGGCAGTGCAGTCGCTGGACAAGAACGGTGTTGACCTGCTAATGAAGTACATCTACAAAGGCTTTGAGAGCCCCTCTGACAACAGCAGTGCTGTGCTGCTGCAGTGGCATGAGAAGGTGCGTTTACAGGGCATGCTCTTGCCTAGGTTATCGATGGTAGCAGGTTCTTGGGTCTAAGGCACACTCACCGAGCTTGGTAAGAACCACCTTTCTGTCTGGTAAAAGTGAAATGCTGTATTTCACACCGTGAGGAGGGTACGGTCCTGCGAGCTCACAGCTGAGTTATATCATGCACTTACTTATTCCAATTCCTTGGGTACAGATTCTACAGTTCAAATTTGATTTTCTGTTAGATTGAGGCAAACAAAATGGTTCAATCCAGTGATTCAAGCAGATCAAAGTAGAATTTTCTTCCTAGAGGGAAGCAAAGTTTGCAACTTGGTTATGCAGGGAAATAAAAGCTCATTAAATAGCTGTCTTTAAAGCGAATGCAATCATCCTTTCCTGGCACCCTGAGTGCCAGTGTTTTGTCATTTGAAATACAGTTGGGAAGCCTTTCTGAGCAGCAGTTCTTTCAGCCCGTAGCTACTTTGATCTGTTGTTAATTGCCATGTTTCTCTTCTCAGGCCCTGGCTGCTGGAGGAGTAGGGTCCATTGTCCGCGTTTTGACTGCCAGGAAAACGGTTTAAATCCAGCAGCAAGTGGTTGTCTGCCATCCACGGCATGGGAAATGCTGGTACAAAAACAAACCAACCAAATGCCATTGCTGCCCTGTGGGCAGTGCCTGTCTCTCAGCTTGCCTTCTCGCTGCTTCTTTCATACCTGACAAATAATGCATATCGTGATCTCTTTTTTGTTAAATTCTGGAAAATTTTGAAGGTGCAATTTTATTTCTAACAGGACTATTTGGTACTCGTGAACATTTCAGTGACGCATATAGCGACATATACAACTTCATGTTTAGGATGGTTTGCATTTGTGTATAATTATGGCAGATTTGGACCTGACTTTCCAAGCAAATGCTGAGGGACGTAGGGCAATGTCTTAATTCTTTTGGCTAGCCAAGCAGTGTTTTGATGCAAGATCTATATTTGAGAAGTGGGGCAGCTATTAATATAGGTAACTGGACCATGTTTCCTTTGGTCAACCTCTGAACCTACAGCCGTGAATAGGACAGAAAGCAAAGGCTCCCTTCTGACCTTGATTATCATTCCAGAGAGCTGAGCATTTTCCTTAACCTCACATCTCACGGCCTGTTCTGGTTCCTAGTGATCAGTGAAATGCTGGGTCTGCAGCGGGGAAGTCACAATGGGATGAAGTTGTTCATCATGCAGTATGGATGGTAGAATTTAAAAGGTTGATGGTCCATTTACGCTGGAGCCCAGCCCAGTGAACACTTTTGTTTTGGGGAAGCAAAGATCCTGAAGAGAAGAAGAAAAAGCAGCTTTCATACAACAAATCACATTTCAGCAACCTGAAAGTGATTTGATTTTGTCAAGCACAACATAGTGGCTGCCTGGGGTAATTGAGAAATGCATACTGGTATCCACACCATCCTTGCAAAGCTCCCATACTTTGTTTTTTAGATGTATATGGTCTTAAAGGATACCAGACAATTCACATTCCTGTTGCACTGTGACACAGCATGTTAGCTAGCGGGCAAATCGGGTTCCAAAATAAAGAATTAGGAAAGCCCAGGGCATCCCAGACCACAGATCACCATTGAAGGCCAGGACTGAAATACATGTGTTTTACATTCACCATTTTACTACAGTTCAGTTGTGTAAAACTGTTGGGGAACTTGTGAAAACTTTGCTAGTTTTTGATATCTGCTTTTTTTTTTGTAATAATAATAAAAGCCAGACAATAAATCGTCACTGAATATTTACTTGGTGTCTGAAATGCCTTGAAGTTTCAGCAGGCTGCTATTCCAGGATGGACAACAGTAAAAAAGCAAGCCTTAAAACTTTTTCCCTCCATTATTTTTCTTGATAGGCTTGTGTCATGCTAGCAGTTATTTGTACCTGTATGTAATGGCAGTACCTGCGCAGCTTCATGCAACTAGAAAATCTGAGATTATTTCAGTGAGATATTTAAATAAGAAGAAATGTTCCAAACCAGGACTACTAGAGATGTCTCTGCCTATGCTAAAATTGTAACCAGAGAGCAAGATCATCACAACCATTAATGTTAGATGCTTTCTTAAGAACAAAAGAAGAAAAAGGTTAATGGCCTATCAGGGTTGTTGTGTGGAGTGACACTCCTGATTTCACAGTTGGGCTTTTGTTTGTCTCTGCCTGCCCCAGCTCCAAGAGATTAAACATTTAATTGGTGGGTTTAATAATAATTTAAGCACAGATATGGATACAGTGCTGGGCTTGTCCTGTGGATGGGATGACTCTGTGTGCCTACGTCATCACTAATGGCACACGTACTCCGCTTGAACTTCTGAAGGGCCTGAGCATACAGAAACCTGGTGTTGAGCACTCCGACATCTGAAGGACATCTGTTTGTTACCCAAGTCACCGCTTTGGAAAGTGGAGCTAGTGCCTTCAGATGGCTCAAACCAAAGCATTCCTGATGCACCACATTCTCTCAGGAATCAGTAAGAGGACAGCTTCAGTAATAACCTTTTGTTCTTCCATCCCACCTCCTACCCCCTCATTTTCCCCAGGACAGTCCGAGACCTGCACAGCCACAGCTGCCACGTGTTGTGGATGCAGGCAGGCATGGGTAGCCAGCCCTACATCACGGCTGGAGCAGCCATGCCTTTCTGAGCAGGGCAGCACAGCCCTGTCACCCAGCCTGTCTCACCCCACCGCCTGCTCCTGCGCAAGGGGCACAGTGCCCTGTGTCCTTGGGGCCTCAACACAGACAGGAACTGGCATGGTTACCCCTCAACTGCTTGGTGCCTTCCCTGCCTTCCTAGGATCCTTTTTCTTGCTTAACTTCTTCAGAAGAACATAGGCACAACAACAGGAGGCACTGGCCATGCAAAGTGGAAAACTTGGCCCTGTTGCAAAGACTGCAGAAAACATCTGGGTTTCAACCATACATGCAGAAGCCTCAGCCTCCTGGGCATATGCAGCAATGGCTCTGACCTTAAAGCTCTCCTAGGGACTGTGTTTGGCTTCTCTGTTTCATTGTATTCATCCAAGTTTGGTTAAGACACCAATCAATCCTTATTTAAAAAATTAATTAAAAGCTGTTATCCCAGATAGGCGGAAAATATTTTCCAAAACAGCTGCTGTCAAAGCAGGTCAGCTACCTCTAGGTGGCATTAGATAAACGAAGACAACAAGAAGCACGATCTTAAGGTTCTCCAGTTTCCCCTCAGGCTAGGCTATGATGTATTTAGAAACATTTACATAAAAACATACATATTCTGCATCTGCGTTCAGGGAGGGATGTGCTAAAAGACATGCACCAGTGTGGTGACAGTAGTGCAAGATTTGCAGGAAGGCATCTCTTCTGTTAACTGATTGACAGGAAGGTAAAAAGTGAATCTAGTTTAAAAAGAAATAATTTACCTCTTTCTTCCAAATCCTACCTTGTTTGATTTTGTGGACCACATAAATACCACAACATGGAGCAAGCCCCAGATGTCCTCAACAGCAACCTGTATCTGGATGCTGCATTCACCTTACACAGGAGCTGCCATTGGCTGAGCGAGTCCAGAGCTGCATTCAAGCCTCAGGCACCAGCTCTGCAGGAGGAGGCACACACTCCCACCACCCCGCTGGCAAAGCGGAGCCTGAGCTTGGTGTTCCTGGCAGGCACATGGTGGAGGGTGCTGAGTGCTTCTGGCACAGCCAAAATCCACCAGCATGACGTTAACAAGACCTCCAGCAGTGCAGCCCGGGGGTGGGACCAGCCCATAAGATGGAGAGGAGCTCACCAAAGGAGTCACCACCAGCTAGCAGCAATCTCACTGCAGCTGGGGCTGGTGGAGGTCATCCTCAGCTCCTGGCCCCAAACCTCACTCATTCCCACTCACACCGGCAGTTTGCATGCACCCAGGCAGAGGGGGTGTTAGAAACCCATTGCGCCATCTTAATCAAATGATTAAAAGAGGAAAACAGAAAGATGGGCAAGGAAGAAAAAAAAATCCCTAAACAATTTCATTTTGCAGAACACATTTCCCTTCCTATCATGAGAAGGAAACCTTCAATGAAAGATACTTTTATGTGTAGGTCGGACCTAGTTGAAGAGGGATGGTGTTTGCAGAGCTCTGTGAGGAAGGCTCAGCACTTCTGAGGCTCACTTGCAAACCTCCCACTGCTGCCTTTAGCTCTGGCCAGAGCGTGTGGCAATGGCACCTTATCAGTCACATCCTGCTTTTGTAACAGCTGAGAGAAACTGCTGTCCTCCTGCTGCCTGGAGCTGCAGTCCCTGCCAAGCCCTGGGCTCCGAGTCATCCATCACTTGGCCAAAGAGTTCCTGCAGGCTTCTGCCTTGCTCCCTTCCACTGTTCAGGGAGTGAACCAAAAAAATCAGGTCCTGTGCAGAGAGAGAGTTCAGACCTGCCTTCCAGGGAAGGAGCTGGACACACTCAGTCTTCTCCACTCCTGTGTTATAGATCTCCTCCCAAACAAGGTCAAACCCCCTCTGCTTTTCCTCATATGTAATGTTTTCTAGTGCCCGGATGAGTTTTGGGTTTTTTTTGGTCTCCTCTCCAGAAATGTTGATAAACTCGTGTATCCTGTTGCTGTATAAACTTAAAAATGACTGCTTCACCCTAGTTGGATTTTGGGCATTTCTACATATTTCTTACCCGTCATCTTGGTGATCTGCATTTGTGCTGGATTCCAAGAATTTCCCATGGGAGATGTCACCACCTGTTACTCACTTCCTCTTGGACGTTATCGTAGAAGAAACAAGTTTGCCTGCTAAATCAGCTTGGTAAGAGGAAGGGGAACAAGAGTCTCACTCTTACTAGAAGGGATGTGTTCATCACAGCTTTGAGATTGCTTGAATGTTACATTAAAAATAACCAAGCAGAAGGATAGCTGCTCTGAGCATTTGCTGTGCTTACAACTTTGAGAATCCCATCTTCCTGTGAAACACAAGAGGAAAAAACCCCAACACTTGTCACAGGGATGATCTCGCATCCTCCTCCAGCTCCCCTTGTACCAGTTTTGGGATCAACCTGGCCCTACCAGTGTGCCAATTCAGATGATTAAATGAGCAGAAAATTATCCCTATGATAAGATGAACCGTTTCCTGCTAGATGGGGTCTCCCATGCCTCAAAGGAATGAGAAAAGGCTTCTCAGAGGTGTGTTTTCATGCTCACCATGTTGTTATTCCCACCCCTCTCCTTCAGCATTACTTTGTCTGGTTGCATTTCTCTCCTTTTCTAGAGGTCAAAGAGTCCTCTGTGCGCCTGTAGGAAGCCCACAGGAGTCAGCTGGGTGCAAAGGGATGCCAAGGCATGCTTACAACTGGAGGATCAAAGAGACCCCAAGATTCATGAATGTGCTCAGTCCTACTTTTGAATGAAAACCAAGTCCTTGCTCTTTAGCAGTCCGGGTTTCTTCCCAAGCAGAAGTCAAAGGTCTCCTCCACAGTCTCCCATCTGTTGTTGGAATTGTGTAATTTGCTGGGGAATTGTGAGTAAATGCATGAGGGTCAAGTCTTGCTGACATATTTTAAACTCTTACAAAATACGCATCACATCATTGGTAGATGAGGCAGAGGCAAAGTACTTCGAAAACTACTTAGAAACCATGTGTGGAGAACCCAGCTCGAGACCTTCTGAGTTGGCCTGCCATCACTGCCTTTGCAGCTGCCACATGCTTAGTGTCCCCGTCTCCTCCCAGCAGCTCTCCAGAGTGAGGTTACGCTCTGTTGGCCATAAAACACCCTGACAGAAGTGACGTTGGGCTGAGCGTGAGTTACAACCACTGCCGGGGCTCAGGGTGGCAGAGCCACTGTCCCCCAAAGTCCCATCCTTGGGCAGATCCGCACACTCCCCCTGGCAGCAGAGCTCCTCACTGGGGCATCATGGTGGGGGAGGGGAACGACAAAAGGTTTCCCAGGCTGTGCCTTGGGCTGTACTTTGCCTTCCTGCTTGGGCAGACAGGCAGGATAGCCCCAGCCCAACCGCAGGCAACCATGCCTGCCAGGAGATGCCTGCAGGAACCATTTAGCAGCTACCTCCATCGAGGTCCACACTTTGGAGGGCATAAGGGGCTCGGCTGCCGTGCTGGCCTGGTGGCTTTGCAACACTAAATTTGATCTGATCAACCACCCAGCCAACAAAATCCATGACTTTTCATGAAAAACCCAGAGAAGCAAAACCTAAAGAGGGGAGGAGTGGCTGCCAGAGGGGACCTGGTGTGCAACCCGTGTCAGCTCAGCTTGGAAACCTGCTGCAGCAGAGGCAGCCTCTCCCCCACTTCCCCATCCCGGGGCCACGTTTCACTGACGCCAGTGTGAGGCCACTTCCTGACAGGTTTGCAACACAGGCAGCAGGGAAGGCAGAAGTACAGACAGAAGGGAGCTAGAGAGAGGCCAAGCAGTGCCGCAAGGAAGAACAAGGAGAGGGGTGAGACCCACAACACAGTCCCACTCCCACCACACCATGTCCCTGGTGGAGACGATCCGGCTGTGGCAAGAAGGGGTGTGTGCAGCAGACAGGAAGGAGTGGAGGACAGCCCTGGAGGCCTTCACAGCAGTCCAGAACCCCCCTGCCAAAATCTGCTTTAATATCGGCTGCATCTACCTTGTTCTGGGGAAGCTGGCAGAGGCGGAGGAGGTAAGGTGCAGCCCTTACAGTCACTACTCCTGCTTTCAAGCACCAGCGAGTTTGCACGCAGACCTGCCAGACAGATGGACGCAGTGAGAACAGGAGGAATTAAGGTCCAAGGTCTGACTAAGGGAAGGCTTTGGGGCCTTTTAAAGCTGGGATGAAGCGTGACACCCCTGGGCTACTCCTGCTGAACCCGTTTTCTCGGTGAATCAGAGGCGAAGCAGCAGAAGAGGTGCACAGCTTGCTGCTTGCCCTCCTTCTCTCCCAAAGGTGACCATGGGGGCAGTAAGCTGCTGAGCAAGTGGTGGCAGATGGTTCCAACTCAAAAAAATTGGGAGCCCGGTACAGGCTCCACCACTCAGTGCCCAGCACTGCAGGGACACATAGCCCAGAGAGCACAGCCCAGGCCCCTTGGCTAAAGCAGGGTAGGTATAACCACTCTATCGCCTCATTTTTTTAAAGGTTGCCCCTTCTCATCCCCTTTTTGCCCCACTCCTATCTCCATGCAGGCATTCACCCGGAGCATCGGCTGTGACAAGCACCTGGCCGTGGCTTATTTCCAGCGAGGGACTGTGTTTTACCGGAGGCAGAAGTGAGTGGAGGGCTTTAAAGTTTTGGTTTTGCCCTTTGCAGAGATTCCAGCCTTCAGCTGAAGACAAGCCCAGGCAGGCTGGTACTGCAGGAGCCAATTTGCAACCCCCCCGGAGGTAAAACAGAGGCTCCTGTTCATCAGCAGTGCAGTCCTGGGATTAACGCCAGCCTTGGAGCATCTCTCCTCCCCTGGGGTGTCCAAAAACACTGCAAGGAGATAGGAGAGACCCAACTAAACTCAAAAAAGACTTAGAGGCATCTGCGAGGGGTACCAGGCATCCAGAATACCACCACAAGGTGCTGATGCCCTTGTCCTCTGCTCCACAGCCATGAAAAGGCCATCAAGGATTTCAAAGAGGCACTGGCCCAGCTGCGAGGCAACCAGCTCATCGACTACAAGATCCTGGGGCTGCGGTACAAGCTCTTTGCTTGTGAGGTAAGAAAGACTTGACTGGCAGTTTTGATCCCAAAGGATTGTTCAGCATCTCAAGAAATCTAAGAAGACAGCTGACTTCTCTTTGTGCCTTGCAAAAAAGCAAGCAAGTTGGGGCAGTGCTCTGTGCGGTGCCACCACCCTGCTGTCTTCTCCTTAACCACACTGCTGGCAAGGGTCTGGCTGCTCTAACAGCTCATTTCCTTGCTCCTATCCCTCTGGCAGATACTCTATAACATTGCACTGGTGTATGCCATGATGGAGGACTGGAAGAAAGCTGAGGAGCACCTGACACTGGCCATGAGCATGAAGAGCGAGCCCCAGCACAGCAAGATTGACAGGGCGATGGAAGCCATCCTGGTAAGCAGGAGCAAGTCTTACAGACACAATGTTTGCTCACAGCAGCCCCACAGGGAGGAGGGAGAAAAATCCCAGTGACAGAGAAACCACCTTTTAGCTACAGCTTTAGCAGAATAGGAGAAAAATGCAGTGGGCTGTGCAAAATGGGTGTGTCGTACTGTGGCAGGAGTTGGTGGGAAGAGCTTTAGGTCACTGAGGAGGCAGGGATGGGAAGACCAGGCTAAATGGACCATGTCTGGGCTGTCACGGTGGTGTTTTGACTTTGTGGAGCAAGACCTTAATCCCAGAGGTAGAAGGAAGGGGACAGTAAAGCAGTCCCTGCTCTCACCTCTGAAAAGATCTATGACTTCTCCGTGCTACAGAAGCAGAAGCTCTGTGAGTTGGTGGCCATTCCCACAGGGAAGCTGTTTAGACCAAATGAAAAGCAAGTGGCTCAGCTGGAGAAGAAGGACTACTTGGGGAAGGCTATGGTAAGAAAGAAATATCCTATTTATTCAGGCCAAGCCTGTGGGTTCAGGAGAGCTGTTAACCATGCTCTCCCCACCCCTCTGAGCTCCTATCTGCTGCCTGGTCCATGCCTTGGGGATCCCCCCAAGTGTGGAGGGAGGGATGGCACATAGAGGTCTTGTGGGGAACAGGGAGTCCACACAGAGGCACTAAAAGCATGTTTCTGCAGAGCATGGCCTATTTTCAGTTTCTCTCCTTAGCAAGACATGAGGGACAGTCAGTCAGCAACGAGCTGGAAAGGTCCCACTGGAGCTTCAATTTGAGTCAAGATTTTTTTCAGAGAGGGGAAGAAGCTATTTAAAATCTGACATCCAAAAACAACCTCCAGTTCTTCCTCTGCTCCATTTGAAAGGGGCTTTTCAGCTCAGATAAGCAAGCCAGCTTTCCTCCCATGAGTGTGCAAAATCCAAGCACTGGGATATCAACCTTGGGCTCGGGTCCTGGGAGGCAGCGCTCCTCTATAATGGTAACCATCAGCTGTTTAGGCACTAGAGAATCAGATGACTGAGAGCCAAGCAGCTCCTTGGTTGTCAGGGGATCCCCAGAAACTTGCACACAAACATTTATGAACTTTCTAAACAATGTTGAAGGGCTTGAGTTGGACTCTTTGATTCCCTTCAACATTTGTGATAAAATATAAATAGAAACTTTTAGGTTATAATGACACTAACTGCAGTAATGGTGGAGCTAAGAACTGAGAACTTACCAGATCTGGGAGGTGAGTTTTGGTGCCTTGAAGCACTGAGCCTGTAGTCAAAGGTGCTTTGCCTAAAATCACAAACCCTCTTGAACCTCAAGCATCTTGAGGAGCTAGGCTTGGCCAACAGCAAAGGAGGAGGGTGGAGAGATGTCTCAGAGAGGTCTACAAGCACCAAGTCACTACCTGTCTGTCTTTGGCTCCAGGTGGTGGCATCCGTGGTGGACAAGGACGATTTTTCAGGATTTGCTCCACTCCAGCCACAGGTAAGACATCACCAGTGAGCAGCGTCCTCGGTGAATGTTCAGGAGGATGTGGGGATGGGTACCATCCCATAGCTTTCTGATGGCTCTGGCTCACAGCAGGGAGCAAACAGCAGCATTGCCACTATGAACTTTCCACTACTGCCATGGGTGGGAGGTGGGAAGCGGACACTGCCCCCACATCTCAGCTTCTCTTTCCATCATCAGAGTGCAGCCCAAACCCATCAGTGGTTGAGGTCAAACCAGTTCCCTGAATAGGGAAGTAGTGGCCTGGTGGCACATCCTCTGCCCCCACTGCTGCTGCAGGGTAATGGCTTTTGTCAGGGAGTGGACTCAGACCCTCCCTGTAAGATTCATTGAGTTCATCTGTTTCAGCTCAAACCATCAGAGAAGCAAGAGCAGTTTTGCTTTCATTCTTCATCCTCCTCTCAGTTCCTGAAGCCCTTCGCATCTTTGTTGCCATTTTCCTGATGATGTAGCAGCATCTTTCCATCTCTAAAGGCACCCAAGAGTTTTTACAGGAGCTTTTTGAGAGGATACGGGGAAGTGTAGCTGCAGCAGCCTACAGCACTGTGACGATAAAATACACTCTTCTCAATGCAGCCAAGTGTTGATACCTTGCTGCAGGAGTCAGGACTATTTCAAGTAGCTTCTTCAGAGGGTTGATAAATCCATCAGAAACCTTAAACTACTTAGGCAGGAGAGACCATAAAGCACAACGACAGCAACTGGGGATTTTACAAGCATGATAATGGGAAGCACAACTCAGTTTAAACCAGTTGATCCTAAATCTGTGATCTCAACCCTTTGCAAGCTGAAATGAAAATCACGAGTGAAAACAGGATTGTGCCTCTGAAAATCAACATCAGGTGGAAGAATTTGGAAACTGCGGCTTTGAAGGAGCAAAGCTAGTGACATTCCTCATGGGCCTTAAGGCAGTTCCTTTACACATCAGCAGAGAGCTGAAAACCTACTGCATCCAGCTGCAAAGCAGCAAAAAAACTCCCTTTAGGTTGAAACCGTCTGACCTGACACCAGCACGGGGAGGAAGGAACCATGCAGGGGTGATGGCAGGCGTGGTAGAGGGCTGAAGGACATTTCTGCAAGGCAACTGAAAGCCTCTAGATCACTGATAATTTTCTTTTTGTCTTCTTGTTGGCAGGCCTCTGGTCCTCCACCCAGGCCCAAGACCCCAGAAATCCTCAGGTGAGTTGGATGAAGGATAGGCAATGCTGCTAACCCATGCAGCCAGGTCCGTGCCTGTCCTGCATCATCACAGCTAAGTGTCCAGCCGGCAACCAAAAATCAGGAGGGGGCAGGGAACGGATCATAGAAACAAGGAGGCAGATATCTGGGTTCCCCCTACAAAGTAAAACAACGATGTTGCCCCTCCTTCCTGACCTGGCTGCTGCTCCTGCACTCAGGGCCCTCGAAGGGCAGCCACACCGAGTCCTGTACGAGTTCATCCCTGAGACCGCTGAGGAGCTGCAGGTCCTACCAGGAAACATTGTCTTTGTCTTGAAGAAAGAGAAGGACAACTGGGCTACAGTGGTGTTCAACGGAAAGGTACCAATGGTGTGCTTGGCAGGAGGGGGCAGACAATGGGGCAGGTGCTGTGAGATTCTGCAGAGGACTTGGAGGGCAAAGCCTTGCTGTCAGCAACTAAATGAGTTTCTGACTGAAGTCCCATATGTTCACCCTGACTTAGGCCACAGGGTTCAGTGAAGCCCATCCAACCTGCAGCAACTAACCTTCAAGCCTCAGGGAGTCACCTGGATTCAGGGCAGGGCAAGGACAAGCTCAGTTGTGTCCTCTAGCAGTGGGCTGCCTCCTTGCCAAGCAATCCCCACTCGTCTCTCCTTCCCCCACAGAAAGGGATCGTCCCCTGCAACTACCTCGAGCCCGTGGAGCTCCAGAACAAGCTCCATATCCAGGTAAGGAGGCCCAGGAGGAGACGGTGTCCTGGGGAGGGCAGATCCCCACACGCTTATCCACCACCTATTCTGGGCCTTCCACAGAACCCATACCTGCAACTCTCTCCCCCTTGTAATGCTGAGGTTGGTTCTTCTGGTTCACGGTTACCTTAACATGAGCTCAGACACCTGCAAAATCTGGGCAGATGATGTGTTGGTGGCCCCCTGGGTGGTGGTTGGCAATGGCAGGGAGCTAAGGGGTAGCAAAGTCACACCTCCCCAGTTCAAGACCCCAAACAGACCTTGGGAAAATAGCGGGTTGGAGGGGGCGCTCCACAGGGCAGCAGCACCCCAGCTTTCCTAGGAAGGATGGGATTGGCAGCACTATCTTCTTCCCATCCGGCACAGGAAGAAACCCCTCTTGAAGCTGAGATCCCAGAGCCACCTAGCTCCCCTGCTCCAGAGAAGCCGCGACGGCCAGCACCAGGTCAGTGAGGGTGAGCTGATGGGACGGGGGTGCCTTAGGGGCAAAACCCATGGCACCAGGTTTGAGACTGTTTCCTCAGTGCCGTGTCCTCACATTTTGAGAGCAGAGCTGAGGTTCATCTCCATCTCATTCTGAGCCCATTTGCAGTCAAGGATGGGGAGGCACTAAAGCAGGAGGCAGAGATGGCAAATGCAGTGCTGAGGATGGAGTAAAACAGAGCATGTGGGTCCCCAAGGAAAGCAAATCCCTCCATGCTCTTAATTAGCACAGCGACTAATAGGAAAAAGGGCCTGGGAATAGGACCAGGCCAAGCGACCCAGCTTGTCCAAGTCTTGGAGTAGAAGGTTCCTTACAGGCTTCTCCTTACAGCAGGGCACCTGTGATAGTTTTAGTGCTGCTGTGAGCTGGGATAGGTTTGAAGGACCTGTAGTTGCCCCGGAAAGGGGAGTCCTGGCCAACACTACCCACTGTCCCGTGTCCCAGGCCTGGGCCAGGGACGGTAGCACCAGGGCCCCCACATCACCCCCAGCACAGTTGGTTCAGGATGCTGGGAATCTGAAACAGGGCTCTGCTGCCTGCATCCGTGCTGCTGCAGGAGTGCTCAGGTGCACGGTCTGAAATTGCTGTTTAAAGCTGGGAAGCGCGTGTGTCGCAGGCATGTGAGAACGTGAGCTGAAACAGAGCTGGGAGGAAGCACTGCGAGTGCCTCTAGAAAACACCATGCAGCGCTTGCAGCTAGGAGCCTGCGGCTGAGCTGCGAGCTCCACACTGCTGCAGGAAAAACCCATCTGGAGTAGAAAATACCACCGTGCAGAGACCATACCACACAGATGTTAACCTGCTGCAGTTTATTCTGGCTATCGACAGCCAACCTGCCAAGAAAAGTAGGAATACGTAGACGAGCAATTGCCAAGCCCCCTGCTCTGAGGTGGGCCTGAGCCAGTCAGTGGTGGAGAAAGGTGGACCGAAAGACTACTAATGACAGGACAGGGCTCATGTCCCAAGCAGAGCAGCCTCATAGGCCGTCCAGTGGTAAAGTTGATACAGAAGATAGCTGTGGCTTATGGGAGTTAAGGGCAAACAGCTCAGGGACCCAACAACCTCAAAGAGCATCTTTATGGCACCAAAAGCCATCACAGATCTAGCAGTAGGACTGCATTCAACAGTGTAGCTCCATCTCTTCCCATAACGAGCACAATCGTGTCAAAGCACTGACAAACAGAGCAGATCCTTGTGAAGAGACTTCAACAAACCTGCATGAAATCACCCTACCTGGAGGTCTGAATTTAGCTTTACAACCCTGGTGAAGGACAGGGATTGCCTTCGGTTTTCAGGGAGAGCAGAAGAGCAAAGACACTAAAACAGCAGCTCACATATTTATTTATTTAATTAATTAGTTATTTTTTAAATCCACCCAGGAAAGACATCCCACCCCGAAAGCTCCCATTCCTATAGGACAGAAGGCACAGAGCCCAAACCTCTGCTCGGTGGTTATATCTAAATCTTATGGATGAACCCCATCGCAGCTGATGCTGCATCCATTCAAGGGACCACCGCTGGCCCAGGGTTGGTTGGTGTTGCTGCAGCTAATGATGGTTGTTGAGGAGAAAGGCTGCAGGAGATCTGAACGTGTATTTAGGCACAGAGCAGCAATGCTTGCCCTGTCTCACTTGCTGAGCGACCTCTTTCTTCTTCCGCAGACTATGTTCCTGCTACTGTGACGCAGCCGAGAGATGAAGCAAAGGTAACGTCTTGTGAATGTAGACCCCAAAGTCCTGTTGGTGTTACAAATCTGCATTTATTGCATGTTGAAAGGTGCTGGCATGCCCAGCAAGCAGCACAGCCCTGGAAGTGTTTCATGTTTTCAACATTCAGGAGCTTCTCCAAAGCATGACAGGGCTAGAGGCCAGCAGGTCATCAGGACCCAGCCAGGTGACTAGGGCTGCTTTTTGGGAGTTCTCCTCCAGGTCCGCTCCCCGGTTGGCCTGGGCCTGGCAGCAGAGCCCTTGTATGACTTTTATCTTGGTTGACCTGCGGCACTTGAGAAGGAAAAAATAGGAGAGCTTGGCTGTAATACACACACTCCTGGACAGGGTCAGTGTATCAGAAGGTCACACTGGGGAGAGAGATAGGAAAACACAACAATCCCAATTAAAAAAAAAAAATAAAAAAAAATGAGGGGATTAGAAGGTGCACGCACCTCGATTTTGGTCACCTAAAAGCCACAATTTGGTTGCTAAGTGCCTAATCTATTATTACACTCTCTCCTGGGACAAGCCCAGGGCTGCCAACCAGCTGCACATCCAACCATAGCTCGTGGTGGCACAACCACTGACCTGCCCTGAGGGAAGTACCAAAGGCTGCACATGCTAGCAGAGATGTCTCCCTGACCAGCAGCCAGCTGATGCCCCGCAACTCAGATCTGACTCAGGCGATCGCAGTTTCCACACCCCAGTCCCTCTCCCCGCCCTCATCAAGCCATGTGAACTCTGACATCCAGCTTACCGCCCACAGGAGGCTGAAGTGGCTGTCTCCAGCCCCCACATCCTCAAGGTGCATTACAAATACACAGTTGCCCTGCATGTTGAGCCAGGCCTCTCCTACACAGAGCTCCTGGACCTGGTTTGCAAGAAACTGGAGCTCCAGCCCGAGCACACGCAGTTGAGGTGAGGCACTGCCCACTGTAGGGAGCTAGAGCTGTGTTTTCAGAGCTCTCACCCTTACCCCACGTCCTCCACACACCCAGGTACAAGCCTGCAGAGAGCCAAGCCCTGGTGACTCTGAGCGCGAAGAACCTGGAGGCAGCTTGGAGCCAGAGCAAGGACAACTGTCTGACAGTCTGGTGCGACATCACAGAGGTCAGTGACAGCTAGCAGTGGCAGCCACCTCTTCTGTCCGCTCTTGGCAAAGAACCTAAGCAGATGTTGCCTTTGCTTTCCTTGCCGTGAGCGCAGGCTTATGGCTTTCAAAGCAAGCCAGCAACCTCTTGAAAGGCACAGGAGCAAAGAGTGGCCAAAGAGGAGAAGAGGAGCTTTTGGCTTCTCCTTTTTCTTTGTACCAGGGTAAGAGAGACAAGCTCTGCTTACTGGCTTATTTCCTGCCCTAGGGAGAGGGTTTTTTACTGGACAGCAAGCCAGAGGAGTCACCACAGAAGGCAACACCAGAGGAGACAGGACCAACCCAAGTTGTAGCACAGTACAGTTATGAAGCCACCCAACCTGAAGACTTGGAGTTTCAGGCAGGAGATGTGATACTTGTTTTATCCAAAGGTAATTGTGCTCCTTCTGTGACAGGGGAAAGGAGGGACATTGTGGGTTCCCAACATCTGCCACGCAGGCCAAAAACTTTCAGGTATTTTGTCAGACACTGGACACGCGTTCTTCAGTGGAGCCTACATGCTTCACTAGGAACTTGGATCGCTCTTCCCAAACCCTCCAGTCCTCCAAAGCAAACCGCTTTATGCTGGGGACCTGCAGAGCAACAGCCTGGCCCAAGCAGCCTTCACTGATAGCAAACTTCTCCACCTGCAAGTTAACAGTTTGCCACCTTTAGATGGAAAATAGGCTCCTCAGATTTCTGCCACAGGGTAGTTCTGAGAAAGCTTGCATTGAATGCACTTCACAAGACAGGTTAGAGAAGAAGCTTGCAGAGATTGCATGAGCATGAGTTGGCAGGTGGAAGGCAGGGGAAAAGGACAACCGAAGGATGCACATGAGAGTTGCTTTCCTTCACGTTGCTAAGAGCTGCGTCACCAAGCTTCCTGTTTCCCAGGGCAAATTTGCTCCATCCCCACGAAGGGCGGGGCGGGGGGGAAATGGAAAGCCAACGTACTGAGGTGTTTCCACCTCTGCTTTGCATCCTCCTGATGAAGGACAGGGTTTTCAACTTCTCAGCCAGTTCTCTGGAGCCAACAAGACAAGCAGAACCTAAAGTCTACAAGATTGCTTTCTGCAATCTGCTTTCTTCCATCGCAACCACCTGGTGGTATAGCACAGGCAGAGCTCTTTCAGCTCTACCATGGGCTTCCCACCCAAGTCTCAGTGCTATACACACTTCCTCCAACATATTTTCAATCACACCCGTTTCTGCAACACCCTTCCTCAAGCAGTTTCAAGATGGGAGAGTTTCACTTGAGCTGTGTTTAACTTTACTGATCACAGTTTATTTTTTTAAAGAAGATGCCTCATTTTGGCCACCACATCATGCCATATGTTACAAACAAAGGCAGTTACATCCCAGAATGCTATTTCTCTCATTCCTCTCACCTGGCATGTTTTTCTGGCTAGTTTTCTTTTTAAGGGTACAATCTTCCATTAGCCTCCTCAACCCTGTTTAGCATTAGACTTCAGTGCTTCTGTGAGAATTGAGGCTTAAATACAGACTAAATCTCAGCAAGATCTAGTACATGGTTTTGATTTGGATCCTTTCAAGCCTGTGCAGAACACACAGCAGGGAGGACAGGGTTATTGTGCTCCAGCAAACGCTGCAGATGAGCCCTCATCAGGTGAACTGTGCAGGGCATCTGTTTCCCTCCTCAGCTGAGCATCCAAGTAAAACCAATACATCAGAAATTGTTTTAATGGGAAAAAAAAAATTATGATACTTCACCTGCTGTTCCATGTGGATACTTTAGTTGGTATCTTGAAAAGGACAGTGCAAGGTCTCAGATCATTTCCTCGCTCTCCACACTCACTTTGTTTCCACCATCTTGTATTCAAGGCAGTTTCTGAGCCCCTTGGTCTCCATTTTGATCTACTTTTCCCACCTTGGCTTAGCACTGTATTTTTTTTCTTACCTTACAGCTTTAATCTCTACCTCATTCCCCCTCAGCCCCTTTCCTCCATATTTCTCTATCAGGCTTTAGCATAGCTATTTAGCAGCAGAAAACCTTAGAATGGTGATCTTGGGCCTGTCCATAGCATGTGGACGTTATTATGTTCCTGTACATCCCTAGGGTGATAAAAATTGTCTCAATTTTATCTTCCAGTGAATGAAGACTGGTTAGAAGGCCAGTGCAATGGGAAGATTGGCATCTTCCCATCCGCTTTTGTTCAGAACTCTAAAGACCTGGAGATGTGATTTCAGAAAAGCTTAAAGTCGTGGACATGGGAAGAAATTAAGAATTCATCTGTTGCAATTAAGAAGTTTCCATTTTCCATTGCATTTGAAAATTTACTTAAAATATTATTGCTACTTGTATTAAAAGCTTTATTTTTTATTGTCTTTTGCATTGTTCACTAAAAGAGGTACTGATTAAAAAGTTGCTAATTGTCTTCCTGTTAGGAATACATTCAGTCCTAAAAACTGTTTACTGAGAGACTTGCTAGCAATAACTCTGTCCCACCAACACTATCCTTAGCAAAGCTCTTACACAGACAAGACAGCAGCTGGGAAAACCCGTGAGAGGGTGGTGCCACTTGCATTTACAGCCCTGCCAAACAGATCCAGAAGAGGAACTAGCATGCAGGAAGCTGCAGACCAGGAAAGGCTGAACTTCCAACAGCATTTACTTCCTTAAAACATTACTGCCAACCCCAAGAGCTTACTCAAGAGATGCTGTGCAGCCCTGCCCTGCTCCAATTGACAATTCACTTGAAAACCACAGTGACTTTAAAACCACCCACCAATAAAAATATACACATTTTTTCAGCTTTGAGAGCCATATCTAAAGCATCTTCTCAGCAGTCAGAAGAGACAGTAACTTAGAGAGACACTGCCTGGAATCTCAGCAAGTCATACAGCAGCAAAGCTGTCCCCTGTATAAAAGCCTGCAGAACTTTGATGCCCTCTTTCCTATCCAAGAGATTTGCCCCCGTCTGCCCTTGGCACTACTTTCACACTATTTCACCTTCCCTGACAGCTGGTCCTTCAGGCATTTTAAAATTATCTATGCTGCCCCATCCTCAAAATATACAAGCTGTATATAGAGCCAGCCACCTACAGCGTTGGGAGTGCTTTGCTTCAAAGAGGCTAAGGGCAGCAGTTTCCCCACTTTGGATCCTATCATGCAAGTTCTGGAGAACCCCACTCTCCCAATAACCTGTATCTTGTATGTATTTTTAAAAGAACTTATTCTGAAGAGCTGTTTGGATACAATAAACACCTGTCATTTAAAAAACAAAACAAAAAAAACCCAAACAAAAAAACCACAAAACACCAGAGCACCTCCACAGTTTTCTTTGACACATTTGGAAGTATGCTGTTTAGAAACTGGCTGCAAACAGCCAAAGTCCTGATTTACAGGCAGGTCAATGGCAGAAGGATCTGTCTCCTCCAGCTCCCAGTGCCTGTGCTCTACCAGGTTCAAGTGCTCCAGCCTGCAATTGAAGGAGAGCTTTGCAAGCTACTCCTGGTCGCAGATTTTTGGTTCTGTATGTAAAACACATTGCACACAGGCAGCACAAAACCGCGATCCATTTATCTGCACTGAGCCCAAGCCAGAATATCTGCAATTTATTTAGTCCTCTTTCAAATAGAAAAAAAATCAACTTCAAACCGTCTTCTGACTTCTCCAGAAAAATAATACATTTTTAAAAGCCTGCAGCTGAGTTACACAGGAAATAAATGCAACACACAGACCTGGATGGAGAGAACATGGTTTAATTAAAGGCAAAGCTGATTTCAGCAGCTGCAGTTCTTGCACAGACAGACAAAAAACACAAAAAAAGCTTACGACACAAACCAGTTTCTGTTGGGGGCCCCTTCCCTTGCTCCCTGGGTGTCAGAGGGCAGGAGGGGAGTCCCAGCCGAGAGTCGGACGCATTCCCAAGGCCAGATGCTCATGCACAAGTGGAACGGTGCGGCTGGGACCCTGGAACTGCAGGGAGTGAGATGGCGAACCTGGTTAGCTCGTCTAGGGTGCAAGAGTCAGTGACTGTTCAAACGCTGGAATGTTGCAGCTGCCTGGGTACACAGCTCAGTACACAAACTGGGAGGGTTGGAGAAGTACAGAGGGGTTTGGTTCATATTACCACTGGGCGGGAACTTCATTTGTTGGACTTTTTAAAGGGAATACAGCTTCAAAATGCAACAATGAAAGTTAATGTTGCTAAGGTGGAGAGCACGGGGGAGCTGCTCATACCCCCGGAGGGGTATTGTGTTTCCTCCGTCTTCCCTTTTTGTATTCTTTGGGGCTGCCCAGGCTCCAGTGTCACTTCGCCTCCTGCATGTGCTTTGCTCTGCAGCTGACTTCCAGCTCAGAGATCCTGAATCATCACACAAACCCCTACCACTAAACACAGCAAATGGACATTGAGATTGTTTCCATAACATCCCTGGGAAACCTAACAAAAATGCTGTCCTTTTCTTCAACAAAGTTTCCAGTCTTCCTTCCCCCTAATAAATAGCAAATAAAACGTTTTCCTTTTCCCTTCTGCACCTTTTCATCTACGAACAGCACTATGCTTTCTTCCGTGTGTGGGTTACACATGTGTGTCCACGGCTGCCTTGAATGTCATTCTGGAACTGAAAGTTTGGGGCTGCAGCTGGGGGTGGGGGGTGTGGGGAGACGGGTTTCTGCAGAGCTGATGTGTGCCTGCAGGCATGCGTACACTCCGCACTGTTCAGGCTGACTGTAGGTTTTACCCAGCCCTGCTGGACCCCTGATTATTTTCTATGAGATGTTGCACATTGGTAATGAAACTACTAGCATCCAGCGAAGATGGAGAGAGAAAAAAAAACCAAACCAAAACAAAAACCATTGAAAGCTTTCTACCTACCTATTAAAATGAGTCAGGCTGTGAATGCACAGACTAGCCTGCCCTTTGTGGGGCTAGCCACTATGCTACAGTAAAATGTACAGGAATCAAACATTAATTTAAAACCCCATAGCAGTTAACTTGCTTGTCCAGCAGAGTGCTGCAATGCCCCACGTCACCAATTATAGCTCAAACACCTTCTGAAAGGAGGGCATTTCATGCTGGAGTCTCTAACCCATCCAGGGGCTGGCCAAAGCCTTTGGGTGAAAGGTGAAGTGGTGTCAAGTGCCAGACTCTCCTTCATGAAACTCCTTTGCTAGCCCAGGAGATAGAGCCCCACCTTGCCACCATCCACCTCTGACTGGAGCAGCAACTGGGGCTTTCATTGCTACACACTGACTACGAAGCACGTCTGTGTACGGAAGAATTCAGTGTGATCTTACTACTGAGATAGTAATAAAGATGTTTAGGAGTAATTTCAACTACATTCTCAGTCAGCAAAGCAATCATTAATGGATTCCTATTTTATCTCCCCAAAGAGAGGAAAAGGATTGAGAAGTTCTCATTGGCTTCTCCCATCTGCCCTTCATTCTCAGCTTTTACTTCCCATGTGGCTGGGGACATGCACGATGGAGAAGGTGAGAGGCGGTGATATCGGGTTACTGAGTGAGACAAACAGCAGTTCCTCTCTCCCTCCAGAGGGCCCAGGGATGGGAGAGTTCCTGATGTTGTTTTCTTGCACTGCAGTCGTTTTGTGCACACTCAGTGGGTTGGTGGAGCACTTACGCCCTCCTGACAGCAAGGAACAGAAGAGAGGGCTGCCACCTGCACAGGACTGTGTGGGCCAGTCCTGCAAACCCAACATGCCATGGTTTATGGAGCCTTCATTTGCAAGGGTTGCCACCTCTGTCTCAATGCGGCGGGTTCATGGTGCCTTGTCCACGTTGCTGCTTCTGCTTCTGCTGCATTAACAGCTGCTCCAGGGCTGAGGGTCCAGGGTGCATCATGGAACTGGACCAGATGGACTAAAAACAAACAGCCAACACTAGCACCTCCTTGCATTAGACAGCCCCGCTCTTACAGATATGAAAGCAGATACAGTTTTCTGTTTTCTCCCTCTTCTCTTTATCACTCAATACCTGGCTTACCATGAAAGTTACCCAGACTTCAAAGAGGGCCTTCTGAAGAGAGGCTCCCTGGAAGAAGCTTATCCTCCTCCAGACTCCTCATTAGCATAAAAATTCATCCCACATTAACAATTACTAATTTTAGACTAGTCAAAGCAAATGTTATAATTTCTTCCAGTTCTGCCAGCCTGGTCTTGTTCCGCAAAATATTCTAGAACAACAAGAACTGGAAAACTGTGACATCTTCCAGCACTGGTCACACCTCCCACATTGCCTGCGTAAGTGAATCTGCAGGAAAAACCTTCAATTTCTGACACTGAACTCTGATGCTTGCAATAGGCTAATGCCCATCACCGGATCTTCTGGCCCCACAGACAAGCACCCGTTCCTGAGCATAGTTTCAGTCAAACATACCTTTAGGCTCTCCATAAGCACAGCTGAGGAGTCCTCCATAGCGGGAGGGCCTTGGGCTGCCCAGGTGCCACTGGGAGCGCTGGACTGGTGCCAGCTGCTCTCTGAAGATGATGATGTTGCTGGGAGATAGTCCAGACCAAACCCTCCCATTGCTAAAATCGGAGAAAGACAAGTTCAAAGGAATGTAGCAAAACCACTGCAAAACAAACACCATCAGCTGGCTTCATGCAAGCCTGGAACCCAGCACTTGCCTGGCTTATCTGTTTTCCAGCGGTCTGCAACTCTCCTGTCTCTGTTGTCTGGAGTCCCAATGGGTCCAAAGTTGGAGAAGGGAACAGAATTGTGGTTATGGGTTGGAGGGGAGCTTGGCAAGCTGCTGGGGTTGGAGGAGTGAGGAGACTGGCTGGCTGGTGTCGAATGATCTGGTGATTACAAGGCAAGAGGAAAAAGGTCAACAGAAACAGCAGGAGCCTTTCGATTTTAAATTTGTTAGTGCTGCTGCGAATTCCGCCATCACCCCATTTTCTCCAACACTGAAGGTCAGTTTTTATTCCCTCCATCACGAGCATAATGCAAATTCCTAAGTTCTGAGTGAAAATTTTTGTGCATATACAAGAACAGAATGACTGTGTTTAATGCATACATGTGCTTATCAGAAAAAACAAAAACCAGGAAATCTCAAGAGGGCTGGCTAGCCAAAGTGAGTTTTCCCCATGTTTCTTGAAGAACTTTTCTCAAACTAAAAAAAACCAACCTTATCTGTCTCCAAGCTTGACAGACCAATAAAAAAAGAAGACATTAGACCTTGAGGAGTTTGCAAGTTTACAACTCCAACTCCCAAGTTTCTGAATGTTTTGCACTTCTGTGAGTCCTAAAGCAATTCAGGCCAGAACCCAGTACTGAGCAAAAGAAGAGAGCAAGCATGGAAAAGCCTATCTGCAGGCAGGAGAGAACAATGTCTGAAGACAACACAGAATAGCAGGGTGGCAGCAGACTATGCGGTCTTGGGTGAAGAGGTGAAGGGAGAGAAAGCTGAAACCGTGTGAGCCATAAATCCTTCCAGAATAAAAGCACTTTGCAGCTCCTTCCATATCACTGACAACGGTTATTCCTGGTTGGTTGCAAAAGTCTCAGTGCAACCAAAAATCTCATCCAGTGCAGATGTTATTTAAAATCCACTCATTTCTTAGACTCAAATAATTCCTCCCATCATACTCTTCTGGATTTTTAGTGTGAATCAAATCATGACATAACAGTTGTGTTTTATGCCTTTAAGATAATTACCAAGGAAAAAGCTGGCTTGCTTTGTAGGCTGCTTAACAGTAAAAAAAAAAAACCCATACACCCAAACCAAAACCCAAAACCACTGTCATATTTTTCTCCAGATTCTTCAGTCATACAGTTTCTTTCTCTTTCAAATATCTACATTATGAAATGCAGTTCTTCCTGCTTTTTCCAAAGAAGCAACACTGAAAGTATACGGATGTTTGAGTTGAAGCCCTGCTCCCAAATGCTTGTCAGGAATCTAAGTCAAAGAGATTTCAGGATTTAACACGTCCTACAACTTTTATCCTGCTCAACTACTTCAATTAAAATCCAGGTTCTCATGCTACATTACAGAATCCCCTCATATTTCTGAGGATATATAAAGAAAAACAAACAGAAACCTTCAGACACCTTGTCAAGCAGGTATTTTTTTTTAAATTTCCAGTTACATTTAATTTGCAGTGCATTCAGAATTAACTGAAACCCTCTTAAATCACTAGACACAAGAAAAATCATTCCACAATTACCTGAGCTGGCTGGAAGGGATGGAGACCACGGAGTCCCTTCAAAGAGAGAATATAGTGAAGTCTCCTGATGGGCAACTGAAGGGGTGACTTCTGGTTTTGTGCTGGTATTCATGTTTTTCCCATATACCTCATTGAACATGCTGTTATTTGGATATCTTTCCTGCAAAAAATGTATTTAAGAGTTTAGGTACTGGATTTATTTCAAACACTGAGACTATACAAAGGAAACAATTATAGATCAAAATATTTTCCTAACTCCTTTTTCACTCTCCAGTCCCCTTTTTCTCTGACCATTTTATTTAACATGAAGTCCATCACATTCTGAATCAGAACAGATTTGTCCTGGCTGGACTGCAAAGCCTTCACAAAATCTTTAAATTACCTGTACTCAAGCAAAATTGTACCAAGATGCTGCTCAGTTCTCTGGAAGAGAAGCGGTAATCCATTGCTCAGGAATAAAAACCTACACACGATAACACTTTGAGGTGCATCTTTTCAGTCAACTCCACAATTCTACTATAAGCAAGTGGCCCATGAACTCAGAAAGATTCAACAGTACATCTGCAGAACTATAGCTAGGATGAATTTGGGAAGACAACTGATAAAGGCAAAGAATCTTGCTGATACAGACTGAAATTAGGCACCCATATGGATTTCTTTCAGGTTTTCCATTGGTTTGAACTAAAGGACATCCCCATATTTCTGCCATGTTACCTAGTTCAGCGGCAAGCTCAAACAGCAAAGGACTGCCGACAGCAAAGGTCATCACTCACCTGATTAAGAGAAAAGCCACTGAGGGACAGGAAAGACGATGACTGAGACATCAATTCTGATGGTTTTTCCAGCAGGGACTTCTTTAGAAAACAAAAAGGGAAAAAGAGAAGTTAGCGTTCAGTGTAGTGAGCAAGAGGAAAGTACTCTATCGGAAACTGCCAAGGTTTTTTTGGTCACATTTAAAGCCTTCCTTGTATTTTAGCTCCGGTACATTGGAGGACAAGGGGAGCAAACTAACAAATGCAGAAAATCAGTAGTTTCCCTGTAATTAATATCTAAAAATTAACAATCATGACAGCTGGGAGTCTCAGACAAACCCCACTGCCAGAACAGCTTTGCAAATCCTAAGTGTAATACTCTGATACATCTGGAGGGCAGATTCCTGCCAAAAAACTCCTATGGTTGTGTAGAATCTTGAATGAGACAAGATCTTTCTCAGTGATCACAGGGCTCCTTCAAATACGATTAGACTTTTGTACGTTACTAATGACAGAATATTTTTTGGTTTTGAGAGCATCCCTGACATATAGACATTCTTAGACAGTAAGAGCAGCTAAGTGGTGTGATTTTTTTTTAATTGGGTTAAACAGTCCAAGTTTCATTTAAAGCTTTCTCATGTTCATTATAAACGACTGTAGAGAGGAATTAAAAAACCCAAACAATTTATAACAGAGGTTCCAAAACTGCCCTGGGGTTCCATGTTAAGATAGCATGGACCATAACTTTTTCCATCTATGCCACCCCGTTTCATACAGTTGTTATTTCCACCATAATATTTCTCAGCTTTCTCTTTGGTTCTTACTATGATTAAGCAGTGAAAAATAGTGTCTCTGAAACAAGCCTATTTAGGGAAGAAATAGGATCAGTCATCATCGATACAGAAACCAAAGAAAAATTATAAAGCTCCGCTGGCAGACAACAAACACCACCAAACTTTGGATCAGGATCACCAAGACGTAGAATTAGTGAAGTCATAAGTAAAACTGTGTATGATTCAAAATTAAAGCTGTAGTCTTGTTCCAAATAAAAGCCCTTTTGCACTTATACCAGCTCAGCGTGTTGGATGTTTTTAAATTTATTGTTCAAACAACAAAAACCTGAACTAGCATCCCTCTCTCTTTAACATGGTCTCAATGTCTGGAATATCTTTGCTGTTATGCTGTAAACTTAAGACAGCCTCATTTTCTTGGCAAGCAGCTCCTAGCTTGTTAGATTTTCAAAGTGACAAACTCATTACTTTGAAAGCACGTTTCAAAAGGCAGACAAAATTCACGCTCTGCATATCCACACAGCTTGCACAGAGAAAAATTCCCTTCCATTTGTCAGCAGACAGCAACTGTAAGATCTTCAAAGGAAGCTGCTGAAGAAGCAGCAGCTATTAGTTTCTTAGCAAAGGTATCTAATGAGACAGAAATGGGTGTCTGTTTTGCTACTGGCTCCTCAGGATGCCATGTAAAATTGAGGAAAAGACGTAATCAGTGATTTCAAGTAGAGTCACAAATAACTCTTCCTCGTTACTGCTACTAATCTGAAATACTATTTAATGAACATGCTTGTAGCCATACTAGAAAGGTGTACTGCATTTTCAAAGGCAATTTACAAATTCAGCAGCTCAGACCCTCCAGCTAGTGAACTAGGAAGGTTTTAATACATAAATGTAGGAAAAAAAAAATATCTCAGTCGGTCAAAAATTACTGTATTTCTACAGGAGTTACTGATTATTTAGCCAGTTGCTTGCAGTTTTCTTCCAAAGCCATCTTGTTCTTTTACAATCTCTTCTGCATTTAGTAGGGCAGTTTCCCCTGACTTCATGTAATTTTTATATGCAAATTATAATAAGCCACACTTGTTCTGATGACTTCCCACAATTGAACCTTTCACTGTGCTGCCGCTCACCCTTATTACTAACCCCATACAACTGCAGAAGACTGAGCGCATTAAATGATGCATCAACATCTCTCCTGTGAACTGTACTTATAAAAAAACCATGCTGTTTCAATTTCTGAACAAACTTGCTGGCCTGGATTTGGCCTAAGAGCTATACTGAGGGCCTTCAGCTGGTCTGAGCACTTGCGCTAGGTCAAGGGTGAGGCAGGGAACTGGACAGGAGGGATGGGGGAGAGAAAGGAATTTCACATTTCTTATAAAATTTCACAGAAGAAAGAGATGCCAGTTAGAGTGAGAAGCAGCAGTATTACATTAAATACATACAAAGAGGCTTCGTCCAGGAAGAGAGGCGAGAGGCCCCAGCAGAGCTGGGTAAAGATCAGGAGGATTAGAGAAAATCAGCTCTTCCTCCTCCTCCAAGGCAGCTAGACTCTTTAACAGGTCCGGAGGAAGCAGAGGGGAGCTCTTGGGGTCCTAGTGACAGAAATGAGCACAGTGAGACAACAGAAGGCAGAAAGGGGAACAGCAAGAGACAGCAAGGATAGGCTAAATCACAGCAGGATGAGAGAAAATAGCAAGAGAAAGGCAGAAGAAGGCATGCAGGAGTGCAAGATGAGACAGTGGTGCGGCAGAAGCTTGTCGAGGTACACAGATAAAATGCTGAGCAGAAAATAAAACTAGCGACGTGGTCTAACATGTACTGGGAGGAGCACTGCATCATCAAAATGATGGGCAGCTAGTTTTTAATTAGTGGAGCGTGTGCCTCCCATTGCAATCCATGCCAAATACTGAACCTATTTTCACATTCAAGGACAAGGAACACGAAATCTTACGATTATTCTTCTACAGCTGACCTGTGAGTAATTTAGGTTTCAAGTAGAATCGCATTTACATCTTCTTCCCTCCTTCGTTTCTGAGAGTTTAAATCCCATGAGACTTATTTCCACTGCTAACGGCTGCTACACCAATGTACAGCTGACCAGACTGCTGGACCAAACAACCCTGCAAAGTGCTGGTCAAACTTGACATCTTGAATTTTGCGAGGGATGCTTAAAACATAAGCATCACAGGCACAGCTTCTGTCTGTACTGCACTGTGCTTGCGACAAGGCAAGATTTCCCTTTTAGGGATGAGAACAAGGCTTTGACCTCGTCTCCATCTATAAACCACAACCTGACACCAGGGTAGAGGCAGACTCCTGTACATTGTCTGGCTTTTCTCTCTAAAGGAGAAGCCAAGTGATCTCAGCTGACCTTCTGAAAATCCTGAGTGCATTTACAGAGGTGTATCTGACCAAAGGTTTAAAGAGGCCTCTGTTTAAGTTTCCTTGTAAAAATGACCAAAAGCACTCACAGACAACTCCAGGACTTTTAATAAATAACAAAGATTGCCGGTTTTATAAACAGCAACATGAAGCACAACTGCATGAACAGAAGCAAAGTATTCCATTAGTGCAACCAAGAGCTAAGCAAGTTGTTCAATTCTCTCACTGTGTGGTGGGATTTGCAGGGGAAAAAAAATAATCCAAGACAAGACTGCTCCTACCATCTTCAATTTCTAGCCTCAATCTGACTACTGCAGCCTCAGCTGTTGAACACACTCAAGATGTATGGGTGTTACAAGTTCATCTAAAGGGTAATAATTCAACTGCAATTATTTGGATGGCTTTTATGTTTTTTATTAGTTGCCACACAAGAATTTTCCCCAAAACCATCAGCTGCCATGTTTCTTGACCTGACAGACACAGTGCAGAGATCAATGTCACATCCACACCAAAAAAGACTTACAACTACTTGAAACTAAATCTTCAAGAGATGGATTCCACACACAGCCAAACTAAAGTGGAGAATTCATCACTGTTTGCTGGAATCCCATTTACTGATACCCTGCTCCCTACTAAATAAGTTCACATTGACCTGCTTGGGTCTACAGGGCATTGCTGAAAGGGAGAAACTCCTAGAGTTGTCAGGAATATCAGAGCCTCACTGGCTTTGACCACTTACAGGACGGATGTTTACCTCAAAGGTCATCCTGGAGACAGCATCTTGCTCTGGGCGGAAGACTCCTTGCCGTTTTCCCCTGCGGTCCATGTTAGACTGCTGTGCCATCACCCTATTGTCAGTCATGCCATAGGAAGAGTCCCAGTAATATTCTGGCACCTTGACTTCTGAGGGGTTTTGGTTATATGGCTCCATTGGGAAAGGCTTCATTTTTTTCTCCAAAGGTTGCTGTTGCATCATGGGAGGCTGTAATGACTGTTCAAATAATTTTAGAGGGTCCTGGGCCTGCAGGTAATAGGACTGCTTTACAGGCATGATCTTCCCCAGTGAGCCTTGGACTTGAGGCGGGTTCCAGAGCTGCTTTGACGAGTCTGTCTGTGGATACTGAGGCAGACACACATGATTTCACCAGCAGGTATGAACAATTAATATTAACTGAATGCCTAACTCCATTCAAGTTGTCAATTTGGCTCGCTTGTTATAGACATTTCCACATGATTTGCTATGTTATTCACCAAAATGCAGTCTCGATAGGCACCTAATACTCCCTAGTCAAGCTTTATGCCAACAGCAAAATATAATCCTTACTCTAATTCAGTACCGTATAAAACACCTTTACTAAGGTATTGAGCCAGCAGTTTGCTGCCCAGAATACCAGGAGGGTCTCAGCATGGGTTCACGAAAGGCAGGTCCTGTTTGACCAACCTGGTCTTGTTTTACGACCAGGTGACCCGCCTGGTGGATGAAGGAAAGGCTGTGGATGTTGTCTGCTTGGACTTTAGTAAGGCCTTTGACACAGTCTCCCACAGCATTCTGCTAGAGAAGCTGGCAGCCCGTGGCTTAGACAGGTGTACTCTTCGCTGGGTTAAAAACTGGCTGGATGGCCGAGCCCAGAGAGTTGTGGTGAATGGCGTTAAATCCAGCTGGCGGCAGGTCTCAAGCGGTGTTCCTCAGGGCTTAGTTTTGGGGCCAGCCTTGTTTCATACCTTTATTGATGATCTGGACAAGGGGATTGAGTGCACCCTCAGTAAGTTTGCAGATGACCCCAAATGAAGCGGCAGTGTTGACCTGCTTGAGGGTAGGAAGGCTCTGCAGAGACATCTGGACAGACTGGATCGATGGGCTGAAGCCAATTGCATGAGGTTTAACAAGGCCAAGTGCCGGGTCCTGCACTTGGGTCACAACAACCCCAGGCAATGCTACAGGCTTGGGGAGGAGTGACTGGAAAGCTGCCCGGCAGAAAAGGATCTGGGGGTCCTGGTGGACAGCCGGCTGAACATGAGCCAGCAGTGTGCCCAGGCAGCCAAGAAGGCCAACGGCATCTTGGCCTGTATCAAGAATAGTGTGGCCAGCAGGAGTAGGGAAGTGATCGTGCCCCTGTACTCAACGCTGGTGAGGCCACAGCTTGAGTACTGTGTTCAGTTTTGGGTGCCACAGTATAGAAGGGACATTGAGGTGCTGGAGCGTGTCCAGAGAAACGTCTGGAGAACATGTCTTATGAGGAGCGGCTGAAGGAATTAGGATTGTTTAGTCTGGAGAAGAGAAGGTTGAGGGGAGACCTTATTGCTCTCTACAGCTACCTGAAAGAAGGTTGTAGTGAGATGGGCGCTGGTCTCTTCTCCCAAGTAAGTAGCAATAGGACAAGAGGAAATGGCTTCAAGTTGCACCAGGGGAGGTTTAGGCTAGACATTAGAAAAAAAAATTTTCACTGAAAGAGTTATCGAACCTTGGAACAGGCTGCCCAGGGAGCCTAGATCCCTAGATGTGTTTAAAAGTCATGTAGATGTGGTGCTTAGAGACATGGTTTAGGGGCAGACCTGGTAGAGTAGGGTCAATGGTTGGACTAGATGATCTTAAAGGTCTTTTCCAGCCTAAATGATTCTATGATTCACCACTGAGTCCAGACATGCCAGAAGGGAGATTCCTCCAGCACGACAGAAGCGTAAAACTAAGATGTGTGAAGGAACTGACACTGCAACCCAGTTAGCCAAAAGAAGGGTGCAGGTGCAGGTTCAGACTCAGTCCTCATTACGTACACAGGAAAACTAGAAAGGCCTAAGCCAGAGATACCTGATCAGAAATATCACCTTCATACCTTGTCTATAAATGGAAACACACAGAAAACAGATGACCACCTTCTCGTTCCAGTCGGTACCTTCCTCTCCGTTACAGAATCGTACGTTCATACTCACTAAACTTCAGCTCTTTTTCAAATTTGCCCAGAAGTTCACAGATCAAAATTCCACACTAAGGTCTTTAACAACAGTTTTGAAAAGGTAATCCAGGAACATAAGTCTTGAGTGTTCCCATTTATTTTTAAACGAAGATGAGCACATCACATTAGTCAAGATTACCTGCTGGAATCCGGAGTGGTGTGGCGGGCTCTTCCCCAGGCCCTGGACAGCTTTTGTAGGGGACTGTTGCTGCTGTTGCTGGGCCAGAGCTTGGACCTGCAACTGGCCTGCAGACTGTGCTGTTGCCTGAGCTGGTAAAGATGAGAGGGGTTGCTGGGAAGGAGGTGGTGTTTGCTGAGGTCCCTGGGTCATTGGCCCTGGTCCAGAGGGCCGTTGCTGGCTGTAAGGAATGTGGGACTGTTTCCCACCTTGCACCTGGTTTCCTGCAGGTGAGTGAGCCGTGGGCTGGAGAAAGGTTCCTGGGACAGAAACACCACCTGGGAAGGTGTACCCCGTGCTCATGGAGAAAGCCACAGGAGGGGGGACGACATAGGTTGGAGGTGGAAACCCTGTAAAAGATAAAAATGCACCTTTAAATGCAATTTGGTAGATAGCTCCCTCCAGAAGACATTTACTGGTCAGGTTTTTTCCTTCCTGTTTTGCTCATTTAGACAACAAGGACAGGAAACACCAAGTACAATTTGCATATGTGCACTATAATGTCCTTTCTCACCTCTGCAAGGGGTTTCAGAGTTTGCTCTCGAGTGTTTTTGCAATATTCCAGACACTGATAACAGTCAGCCAGGGCAGAATCTGGGAGAGTCACAGGTTTTCTGCCTCCCACCTTTCTTCCCCCCCCCCCCCCTTTTCCCTTCACCATTCCAGAGTTTTTGATGCTTTAATCCCTAAGTTTCCACTCCTCAAATGCACGCATTTTCAGGGACTAAACTTCTGGAGCAATGGACAGAAGCAATCAATAAGTCTACTGCCTCCTCCCAGAGGATCACCAGTCTCAGGATCAATTTAGACAGAGACAGATAGTAAGCAAACAAATCCTCATATCCACAAGATCAATTTCTTTCCTGTAGTTCACACTGAAAAGCCAGGCTTAGAAGGCAAGCTTTAATTCTGTGTCTCACAGGCCAGATTTTATGCTGACTTTGGGACAGGGAAGATGTCCCTCTGTCTTATATTGAGCAACTAAACATAACAGCTGCAGGGAAGATACAGCTTCCAGCTATTTTGTGAGCAAACATGGACAGCAAGGTATGACAGGAACACTCCACAACAAAATGGGAACATGCAATGCAGCAACAACAGCAAATAAGATGACACAAGTTACAGCTTGAAACATGAGCACCACTACAAAAGAAACTGAGTTTTAAAGAAGAAAGCAGTGTGACTGATCTTTTGTAATGGAGTCCCATGCAGAGAGAATGCTTCCTCCTGAGCTACCCGAAGACTTTGTCATGTTTTGACTAACTACAGAAAAAGCCTACTGTGAAGTTCCTTGATCTCGCACCCACTAACCAAGAAAGAAGGTGGCAGATTTCACGACAGACCTTGATTCCAAAGCAAAAGGAATCTTATTTATCTCATTTCAGTTCTTCTATGCCCCTTCTTTACTACTTTGTAAGATTCTCAACATAGAGAATCCATGTTCATTAAAACAGCTCGTACCTTCAGAGGCTGTAACAATCACTATTACACGATTTTCTTTGCAGTCAACAGTAAATCACACTTCAAAAGAACAACGCAAATTACCTGGCCGGCTAGGAAGGGGAGGGAAGGCTCCTGGGTGGTGAATGGGGATGAACTGAGAACTGCTGGCCTGACTTGGAGTCTGAGTTACAGGTGTTTTCCTGGCTTCAGACACTGGAGTCTTCCTCATCTCCGTCTGGGATTTCACCTAACACAGAAGAAAGTAAAAAGAAATCAGATAACTTTTCCTGTAATTACCCACATCATGTGTCAAGCCAAAAAATGAACTTGCAGATTGTCCGAGAGATTATTTTCTTTTCCCCAAGTAACTGGGAGAGGTTTGGAACACAGGAACCCAGTTCCCTCCTCACTGACCGCAGGCAGGTTACCCTGCCTGTTCTCAGGCACACCTTCCCTCACAAAAACACTCTAAGGGTATCTATCCAGAAGACTGCAACAGGCTCCTTCTCTAGTTAGAGAGTGGGAAGCGGACATAATAATATCCTCAAACCATACAAAGAACTTACCATACTGCTCACCTGCAGTGCCTTAAAAACAAAACAAAAAGTACAGATGCTATTATGCTTCACCTAGGGCACTGCTTCAGCCTAACTCATGCTACTTAGCTGCAGCACCTCAAAAAACAAACACTACCACGTTCTTCCTAAGGAACTTTCAGCCTAATCCATACGGTGATGTATATGCACAAACTCCTACATAATATGAAATTCTTTTGACTGAGAGCATACAAGACAAATAGCAGAAGTGCTTAACCTCTTTCAGTTTACTGTGTAACTGCTGTATGTTCTGTTAAAAGAGCTGCACCACTTAAAGGCAGAGAGAAGAATGTAATGTAATGTTTACCTGATTCTGAGTCTGCTGCGGTCTGCGTCTTCCTGGAGAGGAAGACAGAGGGGAAGACTACTTTCCCTTTCTGTTCAGCTCGGCAGAACTGCCTGGAATGCAAGATGGAGCAGGCAGGAAAAAGACAGCAAGCAAGGAACCCGGGCAATACAGAAAGGGCCAAGGAGGAGACCTGACGCCAAGCCTCAAAGGTGATTGAAAGAAAGGGGTTTTAACAGGGACTAAATTAAAAAAAAAACCAAAAACAAACCAAACAAAGCAAAACTGTGTGGGGTTTATTTCAACATTTAGTGTTGCTGAGTTGAAAGGAGTTAGAGGGCAGGTCTTTTCTGCCAAAATGCAGTGGTAAAGGGGTAGATGCATTCAAATGCTTTCTTGAGTTCTTTTTCAAATAAATCTGAATTTCCCCATTTAGAAATTGTGGGAGCATAGTTTATATTTTTTGTATTTAATTAAAAAAGTAGATTGTAAGACTGGGAGGTTTGGGTGTATTTTTGATCTCCCGCTAGAAAAAGTCAGGAGGGAACTCCACCTCAAGGTTCTGGGTGATGCTAAGCACCATGAACGATGCAGCCCCTGCTCATGCCGCATCTATTCACTGCCCACTTTTGTGCTTCATCACATTCTGTATATTCAACTTATATCGTGCTGTCCCTTTTTTCTCCACAATGAGCCAAACATTTTTATAACCCATACTAAGATCTATGCATTCTTTTATAGCAGTGTTGGAGAATTCAAAGACACTCTTTCTGCCACGGGATTTCAAAACATGAGCTCTAGTCCATCATAAACTCAAAGCTGCTATAACGCATTTCCAAAGGTGGCTTCCAAAAGATCCTCTGCATGATTTATAGTTAACTTTTAAAAGCTAAATAACTAAAATTGATTAATCAAGACACATAAATTTCAGTTGCTTCCCTGCTTCTACTTGACCTCACCTCAAAAGCGTTAATACTACCAAATATTTACTCCGCCAGTAGTCCTGAGGGTTCCTACACAGCACCTGAGAAGCACCCATTTCATCACAATGACCTCTTAAGCGTACATTACACCTTCAGTAAGTTTGCATTAAACCTTCCTCAGCACCTAACATTATTTTCCCTAGAGGACAGATTCAACCTATGTTACACTTTCATGCTCCTGTCTGAGAGTGCAAGTCTTCCACTTATCTGAGAAACAACACAAATTACTTTTGTCTAACATTTTTGCTAAGTAGCAGCTGCAAAATTCGTAGCATTTAGGCTTTTGAAGGCAATGAACTATGGAGGAGATAAAGCCTGAAATTTCCAGGAAAGCCCAAGCAGAGCACTAACAGACCACCAATAGGTATAAAAAATACACTGGTTTCTCAGTGGGGAGGGATGCAAACCCTCCCCATATTCTGGACTAGGTCTGGATAAATAAGTCCATCAAACTATAAAACAAAAAGCATTTCATTGGAATAGTTGCCATAACAAATACAGCTGATGGAACTAAAAAGTCAAAATTAATTTCTATTCAACAAGAGATGAAGAGTGACCAATGACATCAGAACAGATTCTGCTACAGCTGGGTTTGAAATAACTTTTTCCTGGGTTTGTTATCTCTTAAGACTAAGACAAGCAAATTTCCGATAAATCAGCTGGATTAAAATTAAAGTATCTTCCCTATCCAAGAAACTACACATACATCTCAGAAGATCCGGTGGGTTTTATCAGCCTCAAGTCCCTATTTTGCAAGACAGGGGCATGAACACTGAAATTGGGCGTCGTGCTCAGGCCTGCAATCTCATTCCAGATGGGTTCAACAAATAAATAAGAAACCTGCTATTCTAACTCACCTATGCTGGTTTTCAGATACCAGAATCTTGTTGGGCGACTCACAAACGATTGCCACATAGTTTCTGTAGACTAATCCTCTCTACCCTCCTTGGTAGGAATCCCTGCAAAACCAACTGAATAACACTGCCAGTTCACCTTCCATTTCATAACAACGTTGTTTAATAGCACATAATCAGGAGGAGAACAAGAAGAATGATCCAAGGGTCCTAACAACACAAGCTGGAAAGACTGAAAGAGCTGGTTTGTCTAGCCTAGGGAAAACTAGACCTCAATTACACAGGCCTTCAGAGCAGTTGCAAAGACGACAAGTTATTCTGCAGATCTGTCCTGGGAAGCAGTAATAGGATTACGCAGAGGCAAGGGAGATGAAGTGCATTAGGAAATAATTTCCACTTGCATGAACGGTGAAGAACTGACACAGTTTCTCTAGGGAAATAATAGAGTCTCCATCACTATCATTAAATGCCTCCAGACGTCATCAGGGAATGACTGAGATGCAGCCAAACTATCCAGGTAAAGATCAGATCAGCCCTGAAACTCTACACCCTTATTAACTACAACTCAATAGAAGGCAGACCAGTAAATTCACTGTCTGCTTACAAGGTCAGCTTTTTGTACATAATGCTCACAGAAATAGAGGATAAAAGCATGCCTCAAAAATACGACTGAGAAAAGAGCAGCTGATATGAAAACCAACAATTTTGAGCAAGTGCCTGAGCACAGCATTACGGTTTAAACGCAGTGTGGCTTTCCTTACTTCCACAAAGGGCCACCTGACTGCACGCACAGTACAGAAGATCTTACTCCACATAAACAACTAGGTGCTTTTGTGACATGTTTGATTTATTGAATGTGCACAAGCCAAGTGAAACAAAAATGCAGAGCACCCAGTTCCTTCACAACAGACTAAGAGCACGAGTAAGACTTGGCCACGCAAACTGCCTTGGTAGCCTGAATAATTTGTGGAACAGGTAGAAGTCTGATTTTTTAAGGTAGTTAACATAGCAAAATCACCTTTCATTGCTCCCTACCTTATCCTCCCCAACAAACTGAGACAGCATCAAGGAAAAGGGCAGAGACCCAAAGATCACTAATACCTGGCCTTTGAGACAGATGTGTTTCTATTTTTTTTGTACATTAACTGTACCTGCAGGGCCCACAGTGAGACCTTGACTTTACTGTAGTCTATACAAGCAGCAGCGGCCCTGACACAAACATCACACTGTCTAATATGTAGTATCCCTTTGATCTTACCTGAACTGCCACGTTCTGCTTTCCTGCTTCCTGCATCTTATCCAAGCCGCACTTCTTGGTCTCATTCTTTCTTTTATTGTTATCCTTCTTTCCATCATTCTTATTGGCTACTATTCCTTTGCTATAGTCCCGTCTTTCCCTACCTACATCTTTAGGGGGATAGATTCGCCCTTGCTCTCTGTTAATTTCCCGTGGCTTGATGTTCTCTTTGAATGTGACCATTGGTTTTTCTCCTGTATCACAGTTGTTGTTCAGGCTTCTGCCAGAGGACAGAACTGATTTGAGTCCAGGGCTCCCATCTGCAGGCAGTGGCTCTGCAACGGATGTTTCCTGCAAGGCGAGACTCTCTTTGGCTTCACTAGGGTCCTCTAGTAATAATTCTGGGATTTCCGTCAAAAACAACAGCTTTCCTACCTCATTTTCACACTGAATCAACCTGAAAAAGAAAGGAATTGAAAACCAAGTAGGAATAGTTTTTCAGAGTAACCCACTTCCCCAAATTATAAAAGCAGAAAGTCAATATATGCACCATGCATCACTTTACCCCAGCAACAAGATGATGTTACACCACATCTCCCAGTTAAGAGCATTCTCTAGCATGACGTAAGCTCACATGCTAACACTCTTGCTACCACTTCAAATACTGTTTCTACTTAGCTGCGCTGCACTAAGAAAGACTCAAACATGATGCTTTACTCCAAATACATTCCCTATCATAATTAGTCTATGAAGCAATGCCATGCGGACCCACAGAACACGTTATCAGTGCTGTCAGCATCTTGCATTCACATTATATGTAATTGTTGTGTCTGAGAAAAATAAAGCTCAGCTGTGGCATCTGTGTTACCTAATCTTATAGCAGCAACTGAAACACAAAGATGCTACTTGCAATTACCTCGGCTGATTATCAGCAATCCATTTGCCTGTGAAAATCAGGCGCTGTTCCCGTATCCGACGTTGTTGCCCTTCCTTATCTCCTGTAATTGCTTGGTGGCCTTTGGAAAAATCCAAGTTCCTAGTATTGACATAGGAAAGGGGATGATATTAATTAGACAGCCTCTGCAACATCATATTTCTTTAGAAATACAACTGGGTCAGCATTACTCTATTATAAGCTGTGAAATTTCACCAGATCCTATTAAATTCTCTTCTGGTAAGATGCATCTACATTAAAGAGGTGGTTTTTTGTTTTGTTTTGTTTTTTTTAACAAAAAGACAAAAGCTCATCTGTGTGATAACCAAAAAAAAAAAAAAAATCACAAAAATAATAGTTGAGTGAATGCATCTAATATTGTGCCAACATTTGTGCATGACGTTAGGTACAGGGACACAATAAAAACCAGTATAAAACCCAGCAAATTAAAATGACATCAAGCAGTTTTCATGTAAAAGCATTCCCTTCCTCACTATATTTTTTCTCTTTCAGTTTACAGAACAAAAAAAGTCATAAGGAATATTCTAAGCTTATTACTTTCCCCAGAGTTTTACTGAAGATTTACTCAGAGACTCCAGTCCTGTGCTGCCTATTACAGTTCTTTTGCAAAGATACTCATGTATGGATTGATGTAGGTAAGTACTCATAAATAAGATATTGTAGTGAACAGGTCAACATCTATTGAAGTAGTGACGTCAGCAAGAGCACAGTTTCCTTCAGCTGTCACTCACCTGAATGAGGGCCTCAGAGCCAAGAATCCTTGCAACTCAAATTCTTCTGGAAGGGGGGTTGCTGTTGAATAGACGGTAAACAGCATAAGGAAAGCATGAATGCATTAAGTACAGTATCATAAGTAGATACCTCAGTAAGGTTGCTATACATAGTAAAGCTTTTTATTAACATGCTCAATTTCACTGGTCCACCTTGCAATATGAGGAGCTTGGGAATGACAAAGTAGAGCAAAGTCTGCTCAGCATGAGAAAGCAGTATATGCAAAGTATTCATATGCACTAATACTAGAAGACAACTTGTTCCCTATTCGCTCTTCAACTACAATTCCCCACAATGTCAGAAAAAACCCCCCATGCATCATTCTCAGTTCATTACAGCACAGACTAGAAGCATCCTTACCATTATTATTAGATAGATCATCTTCATGAGGCTGGAAGCTGTTTAGAAGAGAAATCAGCCAGGGCCATATGCTACAAATCAGAAAACAGACAAACTAAGTGAAAAGTATAGAACATGGAATCTATTTGCCTTACCAAGAAAACATTGAACTCTATTACACAGCCACAGCTTCCATTAACCCTCTGATTCCCAAGAAAAGGTAAAGGTTCTCTCAAGTGTCAGGGAAAAGACCACTTTCTTGAAAAAAAATTAATATTATTAAAAAGCCAATCTAAAGTTAACAAGGAAGCCAAGCTCTCTCAGTACAGTGTTCATTATCCAGCAAGTCAGAAAGCCTGTTAGGAATTTAATGAGACAAACCTACTGCATGAACAAATGTTCAGAGCACCTGTTTGCAATTCATGTTTTCCAGTCCGAAGCTGACTGTTCTCAAAGACCCAGTAAATTAATCAGTTGGGAAGCAAAACAATTTATCAGCATACCGCTGTGCAGAAGTACTTCTGTTCTGTGAACATTAACACTGTACTGTAGCACTGAAACAGTTACCAAGAAGGTCTAAGTAAGGGCTGCACTGAGTAAGACCATTAAACTAGAGGTTAACTGGCAGTCTCCCTGCTTTGCATCGGCAGTGTCAGTACAAGCAACAACTGGAAATTCTTGACAAAGGCCCTGGAGCAATTACTTTAAAAATCACAACAATCACTGCATAGGTGGTTGATATTTAACTGCCACTAACAGTCTGCTTTCTCCTATTTTTTTAAAAGCTCCAACCTAGAAGTCTAAGCACCCTACTTCTACTTTAGTGATGGGCATGAAGTTCTTGGAGGCAACAGCCAAACTATTTTAAGGTACCCACTGTATTTAGTTAGTGAAATGAATCTCCATCCTCCCTCAGCAAGGCTTTCAGCCATCATCCAGCACCTGGATTGCAGAATGAAACATGCACCCAAAAGCCTGAGGTCAGCTGCTTTCCTGCACAGCCCCAGGGACTGGAAACATTATGTTTACGCTTATTGTCTACACTAAACTAAGCTCCTTCCCATGACTTGACAAGGAACAGGAGGAAAAAAGGGAGAGTGCAAGTCTGTTGCAACCTACAGTAAACTGCAATTTTCCCATACAACACTTGAAATAATGAGATTTCATAACAAGAGAACTCAAAAGAAGAGTGATGTAGTGACACATGTAAAAACCTAGAGCTAACGTGGCTTCCACAGGGCAGGTTTGGAAAACTCATTTCCAAAGAGCACACTGTAGTATTCAATCTGTACTCAGTTCTTGCCTTCAGATTTATCAACTTTTCTAGGTAAACACATTTCCTTCTAATTTCGGATGCTTGTTCAGTTTGGGGTAGGATTAATTAGCCATAGGAAAATGATAAGCATAGAGTGGGAACAACTGATATTTTAAAAAGGAATACGGATTATTTCTTAAACCAAGAGCACAATTAAGTATGAATTCAGAGTAAGGAAGATTTTTCAATATAAAATAGACATCATGTTATTAAACAGAGGCCAATAAAGGTGTGTATGTGGATGTGTTTGTGTAGTCCACAAAGAATGTCTTCCATTAGGATCTCCCAATAGAAATAAAAACTCCCATCTTACAAATAATGGCGAAGATGGACAGTCATCTTGACTTTCTAGAGACAACAAATGTAATGGCTATTAATAATGCCCATTTTGACAAATCTTAGCAATACTTAACTTCCTTTTCAAGTTCACCTTGTGCAATTTACAGCTGTTTGCTGCCCAGTTCACAACTCCTTCCTACAATGAGTACCTGAGAACATCATGTTATCACACCACAGATTTAAAAACCAGGCATGTTCTTTAAAGAGAATCCAATAGTTTTATGGGCAAAAAGACCTACTCTGGCTAACTCAAAATATACAGTCACACCAGGATTCATTTTGATACTCCATAAAGTACTGCCTCCATCTCCTCTCTGCAAGGACTACTTTATATGAAGTAGTAATCTTCCCTATTAAAATACTGGTATAAAATCTTCCTTCAGAACATGCATACAGTAATACTCATTATTACTGTCTCAAAACAACGTGAAGTCTTATTTTTCTTAATCTTGCCTTCAGAAATTCTGGAATTGAAGTTCTCAAAGCTACAGGGCTTTAGGTTTTGCACACATTTGAGTGATTCTTTATTATTTATTTAGCAAGCCGAGGTTATAGGGACCCCTGCTTCCCAAACATCAACATACAGAAAGTGCAAGCCTTGGCTAGAATAGCATCTTACAGCACACACTACCAAGAGAGGGCAGACACCACTGTGGCACACCGCACAAGATAGCTAAACAAGCTGTTTTCACACTGTTTTCCTTATAGTGGCCATCCTAGGAAAAATACTCATTCAACTGTGTCAGTAACAGTCACTCCAATCTGAATAAATCTCTCACAGGTCAGAAACACTTTATTGAATCGTTATAATTCATGAAAAGTTAACAGGCTATAAAAAAGTTGGCGAGTTTTGAACTATTTAAGCCTAAATTTAGGAGATTAGAGGCAGAAGCGGAAAATCAGAGCAACAGTCAAGAACAGTAATGCCTGTATTGACATATAAAGACCCTCTCTACTAAATTCAATTTAATTCTTGGATGATAAGCCAGGAAAACTAGATTCCAACACTGCCCAAGAGATGGCTTAATGCATGAAATTAAGGCAAATATTCTCCTGACACCTACCTCAATAAATCTGAGAAATCATTACAATGGATAAGACTAAGGGTACACTCAGAAGTTATCCTCAGGCCTGGCATTACACAGTAGATACCTCTGATCTTAAAAAAATTACATGCAAACCTAAAGCTAATTAGAACAGTGAATTTGGGCATATAGCCCACAAGTCTCATGTTTTATGAATTTTTTATAGCACATACATTCTCTATCATTTTGATGTCTGTAATAATGAGTTATACAGTCACTTTCCCTGTTACTAATTTGTGTATCATCAGTAATTATTACTTTATGCAATTAAATGTATCAAAAGAAAGATTAACACTCACTACCGTCTTTCATCAACCACTGCCTCCTGGAAAACACTGGGCCTAAGCTTCAGCCAGTCCATTGAAACCTTCACAGCTGGAAGAGGATATGCAGCCCCAGAGTCCTCCTGGTAGTCATTTTGTAAAGGACACTTGCACAGAACTCCAAGAAAGGACACTAGAAACAGAGCAAGGAAAAAAAAAACAAAACAAAAAAAAACCCAAAAAAGCCCAAAACAAAACAAATGATGCAGGAATGACACTTTAAATTTGACCAAATAACCTAATCAAACACTTACCACCCATAAAACCCAAATTTTAAGAGCTAGTTCTTTAGAACAAAGCAACACAATTAGTTAATGTTAAAAAATCCACCAGCAGATAAGAACAGCTTTTTTTTCAGTAGTTTTCTACCATGAAGCAGAATCTTGGTGTTCTCCCCCACCACACACCTTTTTACACGTAACGGCAAATCATTTTGCTAAGTTAAGAAAATTCAGTGAGACAAACCCATTACAAAGATATTAATCCATTTATTTACAAGAAATTATCAACTCAACTATCTACCTGCATTTTATCCACTTTCCTAGGTCAGTAGGCACCGAAATCTACCACAGCTAGCTCTGCAGGCAGGCACCCAGCTCAGACCCCTCAGGGCACAAAGATGAGAAACAGTAACCAAACCAGAGTAACCACGTGCTTTCAGACTCAACTCCAGGCTGGAATCAGGAGAAGTTCAGCTATTCAGATATTTAGGTGTTTACAAGCAATGCCAAGCTGATCATGGGCCAGATGTAGAGTTCTGTAAGGCTTCAAACGGAGTAAGTCCAGGGCACATAAATCCAGCGTTAGTCAGCGCTGCTAGACATAAACAACCCTGTGCAAACATCTCCTTTCTTAACTTTCTCCCATAATGCCCCTTTTCTCATCATTTATCTTGCAGAACCATTAAGATAGATGCTGACAGCAAATTACTAACGAATTCCACATAAAAATGAAAGAGAAATACAAAAAATAAATTAGTTTTCATACTTACTGAAGAGAGCCAGTAACTGCGTCCAGCAGAGTTGCTCGTCCTGGCTGTAGCTGTGCTGCTCCGTTTCATTGCTGAAGTCTCGCAGGTGATGTAGTTGAAATAGATTGATAACAGTAATATGTACTAACTGTTGAGAATTGAAGGCCTTTTGGAATAACAACCTCTGCAACAAAGACATATGTACAATGTATGTATTTTTATATGGTAAAGCACACACTTAAAAGGACTAGTACTTGCTACTTCACTGCTTGACTAATGCTTCTGCCCTTAACGCAACATTCATTCCAGTTTTTTTTTTTCAGGTCATCCCTATTAGCACAGCACTGGGCTTCCCAGGAGGACATGGGCAGATGCCCACTGTTAAGCCCAAGGTTTTTGCTTGTACAGTAACTCATATGCACAACAAATCAACACTCCCTTGGACATGGTTATCTTTGAGAGCAAGTGTGACTTTAATGTGCAATGACAGCATTGCAATGCAACTACAAAATTAGAGAGACATGTACATCCACTGTATTTTTCAGTCTTTCAAAAAAACAGCACGTAGAAGGTGACATTTAAAAAAAAAAAAAAAACAGGAAAATTTAACTACTCTGTGGTTATGTATTAAAGACTACTTCCACATCTGAATTCATGGGTGCCATGGCAGACTAAACCAGCGCAAGCTATTTACAAATGCATTTCAGTAACTATGCTGTAAAAGACACCTTTCTCACAAGAGAAAAAAGAAACTTTGATGCTTTTAGAACACTGTGGAAAAATAGGAGATACCCTAAACCACAACCAACTTATCTTCAGACACAACAGTCAGGCAGGCAAGTGGATTAACCAGTGTAAGCATCAGGACAAGGTTTGAGCTCCATGTTCAACCTTGATTTTTAGCTAAGGGCATGAAGCACTCTACAGCCAACAATTCAAAACTGGCAGAGCTGTCAACAGCAGAATCACTGGCCTGGCTGAACACTCCGAACCCTACAACTGCTCTCCTCATTCAGACACAGAATCAGCCACACAAAGTGATTACCCACCATACAGCCAATTTCACATTCACATTCAACCCATTTAAATCAGAAGAGCTGCTCTCTAGTAAATTAAGCCTTATGTCACATAATATAAACAAAGAAGTAATCTAAGCAACAAAGCGGGGCTCAGTTAGCTCTCTTAAGGCCCTGGATCAGTTCAGAAAAATAAGACTATTCCACATGCCTGAGCAATGCTCGTAATCATTGATTGTAAGTGTTGTGGAAGAAGTAGTACTTGTTCAACAGCCAACATCACACACAAAAAGAAAGATATAATTACTTAATATTGAAACAGTGTTCAAGCAGCTCACATTCAAAGCTAATACAATTCACAACACGTTTTGCATTTTTTAAATTTATATTAAAGACAGTTTGGATCTAGTTGTAGCAGTCCAATTCAATGCAAAAAATGCAAAAAGACACTGTAAAGAATGTTTGTAATTCTTTATATTGCTAAGACCACCTTGTCTTTCTTAATTTAGAAAAGAATCAACTGCTCTGTTGAACTGTTGAATCCATTTTCCACAGATGAAGATACTGAAGCAGAGCAGTTTCCAAAAGGCACCTAAGAGCTACAATGATTTCCTCTTTGAAATTTTACTACCCTGTATAAACACCTTAGAAAATTTTCTTTGTTTCAATCTTTGCTATATTGTCCAGCTTAATGAGCTGGCTACATAATTAATGGGTACTCCTGGATTTTCCAGAGGAAACATCTTCTGAATAGTTCTAGTCCACACACAAATTAAGGTTGTACTGGAACACTGTTTTTAAAGGGAAACCGCTGACAGGAGAGGCAAGTTGTCTGAGGAAGATTAAAAGCAGCCAGTGGGAGCGAATGAACACCATCCAAAAATGAAGCTCTCAAAATTCCTCAGGCAACCAAGCCAAGACTTCCCAAATGAATCAAGTTCTTTCCACAGGTATCCAAGAATCATCCAGGTTAAAGAGCAGAGAATCAAATGTGGTCATTGATTTCTCCTGTACCTCCACCTCATGTCAAATGGGAAAAAACCCTACTATTTGCAGAAGTCAACAGAACTATCCAGTGTTAGCTGCGATGCAAACCTTCCATAACTGACTACTTGAGTTTCCTGTATTTTAGCATGTGAAAAAGTTATTATTAGACTGTAATTTCAGAACTCAGCTGCTAAAAATACTCTCCTCAATACACTAATTAATATGGTGTTAGAACTAACCTTGAACTGTTCTTCCAGCTTTTCTCGAAGAGGGCTCAGCTTCTCCAAGCTCTTACTCAGGTACACATGGCCATGGAATTTAATAAATGCCTTGATGAAGTCAGACACACTCCATCGAGTCTTCACCTCATCACGACTACATTCAGAACAGAAATACCAGACATCAGTCTTTGGAATTAAACACAGCTGCATGTAACATTACATACTTTTTCTGTGAAGTTCAAGGAAGAAGAGATGCCCATGCAAAGCTACTTTTTCCTGCTGGCACAATATGCTTATTTCCTGCATTCACTACCCACACTCAGGAGCATCCCAGACACAAACTATTCTTTGTTCCATACACGCGTAAGGCTGCTCTCACTGGACGGAAGTCAAGGATCTTCTGTTTCTACTATCAAATACAAATAACTTTTGGCAAGGGAGGTATATTTGGAAGAAGTCTCCTCCGCCTTATCTGAGCAGAAATACATTATGCTTTGTCTTACCTTTCCAGTGCTTTAGAAAGTGCTTTTTGTAAGTTAGTGGAGGCAGCTGGGAAAGGAAACTTCACAGCAATGCTTCTGCAGTAGTAGAAAATTGTGGTCAAGTGGTCTCCTTTGGAGGAAGCTAGAATAGCCAACTGATTATAAGGCTGACCTAAGGGAGAAAAAAAGACAAGTTGTCCAACAAGTTGTCATGGACTGAAGCGTACTGGATTTCAGCCTAAGTATGGTTACCTTAAAAGGGAGCACAAAGTCCTGAAATCTTCAGCATACAAGGTTCAGATTCACCTGCTGACCCTGTTGCTCCAGCCTCTTATCAGTACCACTCAAATGGAAAAGCTTCCAAACTTGCAGTACATTTCTTCTTGTTTGCTGTTGGTGGGGTTTTTTTGAGTGTGGGTTTTTTTTTTTTAACCACATGCTTTAAAACTGGACAACAAATATGGTGTAAAAAGCTACATACCTGAACTAAAGAAGCTCTTAACTTGCATGAGCAACTTGAAAAGTCCAATTTTAGCTACTAAACTTTATAAACTGGCATGTGAACAAGCAATAAAAGAAAAAATGCCACTGGTAGACAAGTTTTCATTAATTGTACTTTACAACATATGAATGTAACACACTATGATGTAGCAGTAGTGAAGCTGTGCATTAACTTTTTTTTCTTTGTATCTTCACAAAAAGGAGACAAGTGACACAGATCAGGCAAGCAGCTATTATCTAAACGATTTACTGACATGTCAGGCTTCGTTGAATGATTGTTTTGGGTATTTGGGGAGGAAGGTTTATATAAAATCCCAAGTTTCCACCTGCCACACAAGAAAAGCAATATGCCAAAATTTTGTTTTGGAATTGTGAAGCTAAAAGGTATCCCAGACTCACCATTAGAAGGGACAAGCTGAGCTGCATGTCTGTAGTAAGACTCTGCCTGGCTAGTCTGATTCCTATAGCGAGCTAAGAAAACAACAAAAAATCCAAATTGAGACAAAAAAAATAAAAATCAACTCTCCCACACTTACTTTAATACAGTGCAGTTCACCTGAAGAACATTTTACTATTATTTTAGAAATAAGCACCAGAACATACCATTACACCAAGCAGCATGAAGATTCAAAATGTTGAATTTTAAGGTGGTTGTTTTAACTCAGATCCTATTGTTACAGCCTACTAGTTCTTATTTAGAAAGATGTTGTACCAACAGCACCGCATCCAGACACCTAGAAATATTTTTCATACTTCTTTGCACAATCAGCAACTAGATCTACTTTTAGGTTGTTACAAAAGCAATTGCAGATTCCTGTGAAAAGAGAACTTTTACAACACATAGTTCTATTCTAATCAACAAAGAAATAAACCTGCTCAACTTAATGTAAAAAAGAAACCTCGTTTATGAACAGCTGGATTTTTAAGTGTTGTCTTGATGAAGGGATTGAGTGTACCATCAGCAAGTTTGCTGATGACACAAAACTGGGAGGGGTGGCTGACACACCGGAAGGCTGTGCTGCCATTCAGCGTGACCTGGACAGGCTGGAGAGTTGGGCAGAGAAAAACCTCACGAAGTTCAACAAGGGCAAGTTCAAGGTACTGCACTTGGGGAGGAATAGCCCCATGCACCAGTACAGGTTAGGGGCTGGCCTGCTGGAAAGCAGCTCTGTGGAAAGGGACCTGGCAGTCCTGGTGGACAACAGGATGACCAGGAACCAGAAATGTGCCCTTGGGGCCAAGAAAGCCAATGGCATCCTGGGGTGCATCAAGAGGAGTGTGGCAAGCAGGTCACGGGAGGTTATCCTCCCCCTCTGCCCTGGTGAGGCCGCATCTGGAGTACTGTGTCCAGTTCTGGGCTCCCCGGTTCAAGAAGGACAGGGAACTGCTGCAGAGGGTACAGCAGAGGGCTACAAAGATGATTAGGGGGCTGGAACATTTTTCTTATGAGGAAAGGCTGAGGGACTTGGGTCTTTTTAGTCTGGAGAAGAGAAGACTCAGAGGGGATCTCATCAGTGCTTACAAATATTTAAAAGGAGGGTGCCAGGAAGATGGGACCAGCTTTTATTCAGTGGTACCCAGTGACAGGACAAGAGGTAATGGGCACAAACTTGAAGGTAGGAAGTTCCATCTCAACATGAGGAGGAACTTCTTTACTTTGAGGGTGGCAGAGCACTGGAAGAGGCTGCCCAGAGAGGTGGTGGAGTCTCCGACTCTGGAGACATTCCAAACCCGCCTGGACACCATCCTGTGCAACCTGCTCTAGGTGACCCTGCTCTGGCAGGGGGGTTGGACTAGATGATCTCCAGAGGTCCCTTCCAACCCCTGCGATTCTGTCTTTGTATAGAAGATTTAAAACTAATGTTCTGAAATGGAGAAGTATGCTAGCCTGCTGCAACAACCTTTTGTAATAGTTACCAGTTACAATATTTCACTATGCCTACCAGCTATAACATGATTAGTATGCTAGAAGACAGATTCTAGCAATCACTAGAAAGCTAGCGATTAACTGTCTCCATGCGTTAATGTGTAACACACATTATAAAAGTCTAACAACATTGCTTTCCATACCTTTCCCCCTGCAGCAACCACCAAACATACAATCAGCTACTAACTACTAATTTGGAGCACACTTGCTCTAGTAGTTGTCCAGGGTACATACAGATCTCTCTTTGTGAAGGCTGAACACAGGTAGGACTCAGATGTCCCACCTGTTTTTCCTTCAGAAACTCACCAATATCTCCAAGGTGGACAAGGCAGTGCTGGCAGATGTAAGAGCAGGAGCTAGATTGTGGCTTCACTATGGCGCTGGTGTGCGTCTGTTTATTGCTAATGATTCCCAGCTGGGAAGACTTTACACGACATGGCAAGTCTACATTAAAAACTGTGCACAATTCCTGTAATAACTAGAAAAACAGGTCTAGTTTAGTATCAGATAGAAACAATAATCAGAAAAGTATTGAAACAACAGACAAAACTAAGAGTACCACTCAGAGGAATGGATTAGCTAAACATATTTGAAGTGAACAAGCCTAGGTTACTGAAAGTGAGACTTTAAATTACATTCTCCATACAGAAGTCATTGAGCTCCATGCTGCATTATTCTGCCCAGAACTATGAAGAGAAGTTCTACTTCTCTTCTGTAAGAAAAAGCTGCGCATCCCAAACCAGTAAGCAACTCAACTCCCATGATACTTAAACTACCAAGTATACATCAGTGGATATTGACTATCAGAGGTCTAAAAATCTTGCTGCCTTTTTTTTTTTTTTTTTTTTTTTAAAGACAGGCCACTCTTAAAAGGAACACAGCTTTTTTATTCCTAGATGAAGTGACACCATTCTCTGAAAATAAGAGAAAGGAATGCCATTCCTCTGAAGAAGCAGCTTGTTCCAACTTAAGAAACAGCACTACCCTGACTTAAACTTTACAGAGAAGCCTGGACAAAACCAAGTTTGTAGGCAACGCAAGGCAATAGTGATTAACAGTTCAGTAGCTGAGTTGTCAGTAAATATTTGTGCTAAGCTAACAGGGAGACTCTTACAAAGAGCAAGACATCAGCTGCTTGATCAAATATCTTGAAAGCTGATCCAAGGAAAACCTGAACTTTGCCATTCTAATCAGTGCGCTTGAAGTTTTTTTCCTAATGGAGTCCAGGAAATACTCTGGGAAGAACCACCATGTAGTGATGAAAAATGTTTATCCTACTGTGTTACAGGGTTAAAAATTCAAGTAAGAATTGACAGACTTTCTCCGAGCTGGGAAGATACTCAGTCTCCAAATAAGACAGACCTGCAGCAGGGTTCCACTTCCAGATAAAGGCATATAGAAAGCCCAGGGCTGACAAGAGATACACACTCTGTCAACAGCTAAACATGCGATGTGGTGCTTTTGCTTGCTGCAGTAAAAGGTTTGTATTATACCTCCCTCCCCTTTTGCTCTGTCTTTTATACAGTTGATAAAAATCCCCAAACAAAAGGAATCTCACAGATGAAAGCTGGATAAAAGTGAGAAACTTGACATCTTCCAACATGCTGAATTAGGAGAAATCATGCTGTCTTTCAAAGATGTCATTTACATAGGTCTCGCAGTTGGAGAGCAGGTATCTTGCCTGAGCAAAATCTTTAGACTAAAAATGGGACAATTAACATCACAGCAAACAGAGAAAGATGACCTAGTCTGTGGCGTCACACACAAGAGGAGCAAAATTCCCTGATACACCAGAGGGAAGAACAAGGCTTTTGCAAGACAAACTATATCAGTTGTAGAAAACCCTTGGCAACCACACCACAGCCCGTCAAACGGGTTGCTTCAAGTAAGAAGCTTGCAAAAAAATGCACAAGGGATAAAATCACAGATATTCTGGAATGAAACTGGGGTTGCCTTGCAGATATTCAGAATCAAACTAGGAACTGATACAGTAAGAATGAGTTACTGTGTGTGTTGTAACTTGAAGCTGGTGCAAACTAGTTGATATAAAGTTTTGTCAGACCACTACTTGAGATAGCCAATTCAACAGTAACAATGTTGCTGCAGCACACACCAAATGAGGGGAAAAAAGGAAAGAAAGGCAAGTTAACTTTTAATAAAGCCATTATCACACACCAGCTGTTATTCTCCATGATCTACAAGCTGAAATCTAACATTGGAAAGAGTATGGGCAAAAAAACGGCAGTAAGGAATAAATACATGAACAGGAATTACATCCCTTTTACAATTAACTGAAAATTTCGCAAAAGATACTTAAGAGAAGGGCTCCTGTAACTGCAGTTAGCGATTCTAAGTAATTGTTGACAAAAAATATTGAATTAAGACTGATGATGTGCTTGTAAGCCTAGGAGTCTTGATTAAAAAAAACCAGTGAGACATTATATGTTGTAAATGCAACACAATACTCTTGGGGACAACCACCCTACTTAAATGCACAACCACAGTGGACACTAAATTAGGTATTATTCAGAAAAAAGCTGTATTCAAATATGTATGTAGTACGTACATAGACAGTTCTTGGAAAATATTAATATTCACCATCAGCATTAGGAGTTACAAGGAAGGGACATAGAACAAAGCACAAAACATTAAGGCATCACACATCCTCAGTGCATCTGCATTTTGGAATTCTGCATGTATTTCTGTTCTGGAATAACTGAAGCCAAGAACAAAACCAACTATCTTTGCTTATCCTTTGTTATATAGGGGAAATCTCACATTTTTTGAAATAAAAATATATATGATAACAGCTCACAAATTCATGCATAGTAATGAGAAAACAAAAGGGAATTTTTAGAGAAACAGCAGAAAAAAAACCAAGAGTACAATGAAATCATCAGTTAACATACTTGTTGGGCTTGAGGTTTTTTGTTGTTTCTCCTAGACATTGCAATTAAAATACAGAATTCTTCAACACAGATCACTGCAGAGACCAGAGTAAATGGCTTCAAGAGGGACTGGAGAGGCAATGAAGGCTAGACCTCCTCATAGCTAGATGATTCAGATGCAAACTATCTCAAGAAGGCAACAAATGTACAGCTAGAAAGCAAGAGACTAGAGCAAGGAAGTATCATTCTACGTTTTCCTGCTGCTCAATGCTCACTCTGAGCAGTCACAGCAGACTACTGTAAGTGACAAAACATGGGGCCAAACGGACCTTTGATCTTACCCAAAACAGTGGCTTTTAGGCTTTAAAGCAGATTCTATTAGAAGAGAACTTAAATTGTTGCCATATTTTTATGGAGCACCAAAACAACTACCAGATTCACAGAATTTTCAGATCAACTCAAGGCTGTGGCTGATCAAGAGAAAGCACATCACCAGCTTTGTAGACATGTTCTACTGAGAGCACTGGTGTTAGCAAAGTACACTGCTTGATCCAGAAAAGCAATAGTTTCCTATGCTAAGGGAAAAGAACAGATTTTACCCACCTAAAACCGATCCTCCTGCCCCTCCTCAAAGAGATTAATACTAGTTCTTCGAGCTGGTATGATATCAGAGCTGATCCCTCATGAGCAGTTGCTGGAGCAGCGCAGGAGATCTGACAGCCAAAGCTTTGTAAAGGACCCGCACGCAAGCAGCATAAGGCTCAAGCACATTTGCTTCCAGACTATGCAAATATACCACAGCCAACATATTCTTTGCAACTCACCTGTGTGTAGAAGCCACTAGCTGCCTCTAAGAACAGAGAAAGGTTCGCCTGAACTTCACTCCGATTTGGATTTGCTCTATTTTTCGCCTGACCCTGTAGCGTTGTGATCTGATTTTTAAAGGCATGATTCCAACTGAAAACAAAATAAGTGTTTTCCTTTTTTTACTCTGGAAGTATCAAGGCAGATAGCATAAGCAACAGGAAAGAACGGTTTAATTACATGGCATCAGAAACAACAATAAAGTATATTCAAATTCAGGCAACATTCAGAGTACAAATAATGTTAAATACAGAAGAATTACCTTTCCCCACCTCTCATAACTACAGAAACCAATCCTGATACTGTATAGCTAACGTTGTAGCAGCTTTAATATTTGCTTCTAATTGTTTTGTTTTAGGCAGCATAGGGCTCTCGCCTGAAAACAGGATGTGGGGGATAGAAATTTCAGTTAAAAATCATTCAGCATCTGGAGACATGGACAGAACAACTCAGCCAGTCTACTCATCTTGCTTCCCTTAGAGTGCCGGAAGAACCACATACTTCTCTTAACTAAACCTGTTACAGCCCAGGTCTGCTTCTTAAATAACAGGGAATGGACTGAGGGCATGGAGAAAACCAGCAGGATCTTCCCCTGATACTGGGGTACTCATGGCACATTAAGAAAAGTTCTCTCCTGATATTCCTCCCTCTGCCCAGCTTAAAGTGAGGGTCTTTGGCAGCTACTCAACTCCTGTTAGACCTTGCTCAAAGCTCCAGGTGATTACATCAGGCAAATCTCTCTGGAAACTCCAAACTCCAACCCTTCCATGACAGCACAGAAGACTGATGTTTCTTTCCTGTCTTCCTTCCATCTGGTTCACCAAAATCCACTCCTGCACGACATGGCTGCTGCTAATTGCCAGAGGTAAAATACTAACCTACTGAATGCTCTTCATCGACTCTGCGGTGCACTCCCATGTTTCACCCATAGCACAGCTCTCATTTTAAAGGAAATAAGACAACCATTCCATAGGATACAATTGTTTTTCTGGAAGTTTCAGGGTTTCATGCTCAGCTCAGATTATATATATACATACAAATTTATTAAGGTACTTACAGGTCCTGCTCCACTTTTTTATCTAAAGCATATTCCAAATCAGTCACTAGCATTTTCTGATATAAGTCCTGTAGAGCTTGTCTGGATGTCCAGACTTCTGCTGGACCCAGCTTCGAATCTGAGCAACAAAAAGAAAAAACAAAGATACAACAGTTTTTGTAACACTCAAACTTATGGATTTATTCCAACTGATTTTTCACTCACCTACAAAAGGAAAGAACATAGCACAGTGTAAGATATCCAATGCCAAACACCTGCTTTTATCACAGATTCATTAGAACAGTGAAATACAAGAACTACAGAGGGACTGGAGATCAACTGATCACTGATTAACTGATCAGTCTCCTACAACACCAGAACTAGACAAAAGCAAAGTCAGCAGCTGGCAAGTTAACAAAAACCAAAACAGACAGACCAAAACAGGAGGTGATTCTCTGTAAGTCATTAAGCTGCAGAACTTCTTGCCACTGGATGCATTTAGAAAAATTTCCAGAGAAGCCTGAAAAAATTAGCAGAAAAGAAGTCCACCAAGGGATGCTGAATAGGACAGTCTCTGGACCCAACACTGTTGGTATTTAGGAGAACATTGTGGGCAAGTACTACCGCATGCTTGCCATTTTCTCTTTGGTAGCCATCTGCTTTCCATCACTAAGGGTGAATGCAAACACTGCTCCCCGCTATCTCAAGTTAGACAGACCAATTTCTCATGTCTTGTAAAATCACCTGAGCTGGGGCTGTGGGAGCACAAGGCACAGGCCTCACCCCAGGGAAACCATTCTGCTGATGGTGTAGCCACTCCTGCTGGGTCAGATGGATCCATGCAGTTACAATGTTCCTACAGGGACTACACCAACCTGCTACATGTACTACACCAAGGCAGGTAAGCAAGGCTGAGCATAGGTTCATTATGCAAGCTGCTGATACATTAATATAAATAATTTCCATTAATACATACAGCTTAAAACACAGCTTGTAGCATTTTATAGTATCTACAGGCTGTAATTTCATAACACATGTTGTAGCGTTTAGATCCACATTTCCATCACCCACGTTTCTCAAAACCATCCAGACCCTTGCTAATACCAAGTACAACAGTTCCTGTGGTGTTCTGGACAGGAGTCTTTTTCTGATCCCCAAAAGCAGAACACAATGGGAGAGGAGTAGGGGCGTGACCTCCATCTCCAAATGCTTTAAAACACCCAAAGTCAATTTTAAAAATACATGTGTTTTTAGATACAGGAGAGAGGGGCACAGTTGTTAAAATGCTATTTATTTATATATAGAGGACAAACCTTTAACATAACATCATACACTTTCCAGAGAATTCTTAGGAACAATAAGCATAAAGAACTCAAAAGGAAAACAAAACCAGGAATAAAGTATTAGCAGATAGATCAACTGTATAATAAAGGCAATCACCTGTCATGTCAGCCTTCAGGACTTCTGCCTGCCTGTAAGAAAGCAACAAAACAATATATTAGAAACAGACTGATCAAAGTAATTATTTATACTAAAGCACATTCATGCAACAGTGAGAAAGTGGGGCCAGTTCTGTAGAGGCTACCTACAACTTACAATGCTGTACTTTACCCCATGCAGTATGGACTGAGGCTACTGTTGTTGCACAGTATGATTTCTTCTAATTCATACCACAGAAGTCAACTGTTTACTTTTCCCTGCTTAGCTTAGGTCTCTTTCAGAAAAAATACAAACTAAAAAGCACTTACACTATATTTTAAGCTTTACCTGGCAGCAGCATCCTGCCAACATTAGTGATACCTGCTTACCTGTAACTGAGAATTTGACATTAAAATTAAGTTGTCACAAGTGAAACGCAGTAGCCAACACAGTCAGAGCAAAGCAAACTCCCAGTGCCTGTCAGCACGTTGCTACAGCCCTCCTGCCCCTCTGCTGCACTAACTTTCCTTAAGCAGAGGCAATAAAAAGACTATGGCTTCCATAGTTACCTCTCTTCCTTGAACTGCCTCCCTAAAGTCATGGTTTGATCAGGTTTTCAAGAAAAAACCATACAGAACATACAGAATGAATAGCAACTACAGGTCGCTTCGCTGAACATGCTCTGCAAATCCCCACCGCTGGCAGAGGCTGGCAAATAGTTTCTTAAACAGAGGAACACCGGGACACAGTTCTCAATAAATAAATACTTATGAACAGTCATCAATGGCTGGATGGAACAGGTAGTTGAGATGCTACGGTTAAGCACTGTATCAGCAGTACATAAAACTTCCAAGGGGCAGGGCTGCCTCACCAACACAGAATTGACACAGTGCACGCAGAGGCAGAAGGGACACAAGACTGCCTGGTTTGGCTGGGTTTTGGTGGAACATGTCCCTTCGCTTTTGCTACACTCAAATGTTTACATATATTTCCAAAGAGTGCAAGCTTTCCATACCAGACGTGGAATCCTCCTAGCATATGAAATACCCACTTCCACCTGTCTCCCTCAGCAAAAAAACTAGATGAAACTAGTGACTAACATCAAAGTCAGATGCCAGCTTAGGAAAGAATGGAGAGCCAGTATAAAGCACCACCTAATCCCCAAAAAGGCTTCAGAAACAAGCATGTATTCTCTCTTGCCAATGTGAAGTTGTGGTGACTGTAAAAATGGTTTTTCAGGTTGTTCTGGGTTGCACCTGCTGACCACAAATTATAGGGAAGGTATTGAGATCCACATCAGGATTAAAAAGATACCGTAATAGTGCTAACACTTCACTAGGAAGATGTATATTGGTAAGTCCCTTCACAAAATTTCTATTTATTAAATGTAAGAATTAGCTACAGCAACTCACCATAGTCACCACAGTGTACCATCCAAGAAGCAATGGGATGCTCCAAGGGCTGTAATTAGGTTAAGAACATCTTAACTGGTGCCAGAAGTAAATCTGTACGTTTATCACTTGCTTCACAAATTTAGTCTATTTAAGATAATTTTTTAAAGTTTACTTCTTTCAAGAAGGCATTAATACATTTTTTCAACTCCTAACAAGAGGAAACACTGGAAGAGATAACCTATTATTACTGACAGACAAGCAAGGAAAATTTTAGACATTGTGTCATGAGAAAGCTGAAAGCCCAAGAAACATTCCTGCCTCATCCACATGGAGGTAACAAAAGGCACCTCAGCAACGTCCTCCCCATCACTGCAGCAAGCAGGATGGGGAAGAGCAGATCTTTTCCCACACACAGCTAAGAAGAGCTAATGAAGGACAGCAATCTCCACTGCGTGCTCTGCCTCAAGAGCCTCTGCGTTGCTGGCCTGCAAGTCTAGTCAAGCACAAAGCTGAGCCAATTCTGCAATGCTATAACTTGGCAGCTAGAAATGCCACTGCTCAGAAGGAAAAGTAGACTTGCTCAGGTGCTGAAGTCTCTCTTTTTTGAACAGCCAGCTCGCACTTTAAACATCTGCCAGTTGTGTAAACTTTTTCTTTAAGCTGAAAACATGACCTGTGTTGCCAAAGCCACGAATCCTACCGAGAGGCTCAGCCCAACCAGGACGTGCAGTACTGCTCCGGCAAACATGAGCCTAAAATTCTCCTCCAGGCAAAAAGGCTCTGCCTTTTAAAAGCCAAGAACTGCTCCTCTGAAAATTACTTATCCAAACTAACTTCCTCTATGTTAAGTACTAATCTTTACAGGGGGAAGTACAAATAGCACCACTATAAGGGCTTTCTTTTCATAAAGTTTTGACCAACTGTTGCCTGGAGAATTTAGATGAAGACAGCCTCAGCCCCTACAGCTGACAGATGCACAGCCCTAAGAATATGGCTGGACCTGAACTTTTACCAAAAAGTTTTTTTTTTTTTTTTAGAACACCTTTTTTGGAAGACAATACTAATAGGCTTACTGAATGAGAGCCTTTAGCACCAATCTCTTCACTGGCTGTAAAGCAAACTGCCTTTTATATTTTATAAGCTTGCAACAAGCTACACTAAGGGGATTACCACTATAATTTTTAATAAAATGTATAGAACTTATTTCAATACTTCCTAGAGGCCAAAGGAATTAGTAAAGTAGGTCTAACATTAGTATGCTCTGTTTCTCATTTCCACCTAAAACCAACTTTTACTTAAAAAAAGCTGCATCTGCTGTGGCTAAGCCAGGATAAGAGCGGGCAGCCTCCGTACCAAACTTGTTCTGCATCAGTGACAAAATATTAGCATCTCAAGAGAAAAGATGCATTGCCTGTTCCTTCAATAGACTTTACTGAACAGCTTTGCTGGTGCTCAGAGACTCCTAGTGGGCACAAACTGGAGTTCACTGATAACAGCAAGAGTTTCTGCCAGTGCAAATGGCTCCTTATGTTGTCAAGCATCTTTTATAGCATCCATATACTTCTTTCACCACCTCATATTGAATTTGCATTTGAATGACTCATTCTGGTACAAACACACGTTGCCTGCCAGCAAACTTGGTACAACTTGCTTATACATTTTATCATTTCAAGAATATTCTCAAGTACCTCCTTGCCCAGTTGGACTCAGCAGTTCAGTATTCAAGTCAAGTTTCCTCAAGTTCATTGGTCCAAAGCCAAATAAGCACAAACCATAGTTCAAAAAATTATATTTCAAGCATCTCCATCAGATGATATATCATCTTGATATGTCATGATAGCTACTCTCTGTAATTTCCTAACCAAATTAAGTTCAGCCCCATGCTTTAGTTAAACTTGAAACTCATATACAAAAGCCTTCCACTCAATCCAGTAGATTACTTTGACAGCTAAAGGAATTTTGATTTTATTCAAATACTTGAAAAGCTTCAAAACACAGTAGTCAGGACTTCCTTTTGAAGTTCTGAAGGTATAACATGTGTTAAAATTTAAGTGTTCACAGATGGCAAAGGAAACTTCTTTTAAGAACCTGGTAGTATATAAAGTCCTGTTTTGCTGTAACTCAGGGGTATTCAGACACTACTAGCCTGGAATGAACCACTAGATTTAGCAAAGGAAGACAAGACAGACATACTTTGTTTTTCCATTTTCGAGCATTTACCATTCTTGATCAATTAAGTTTTCCCTAAGCAGAAAAAGAAAACAAGTTGTTCCTCTTAAGCTGGTAAACGCTACAGAAAGGAAACTCCACAAATATAGGGATGTCGCTCCCATACACGTTTTCAAGTGTTTAAACCATCACATTGAGATGCTGAAAGGTACATCGAAAGATCATATGGTCCCACTTATACTTATACACTAGGACAAGTTTGCTTAATTTGCTCTTAAATCCTACAAGAAAAGATCATACAACCTCCGTGGATAACTATTCTATTACTCAGCGATAGTCCAAATGTTGTTTCTGAAACACCAACCTAAAACCCCTGCTGCAAACCAAGTCCTCCCCGCAGCACACCCAGCTGCCATGCAGAGCCTTTAACCAACAGCCACTTGGAAAACCAAAGACTTAAATGCATACTCTGAACCATCAGTTCTCTCTTGTAGGCTAAAATGTCAACCTTCATAAATTAAGTTTTCTAATCCTCTTATTGCCACCTGACTTCAAACTCCATTCATGTATCACTAAACAAATGGATCTATTTTACTATTGACCCCAAAACAGCTCATCTCTGTTTCTATATATATTCTTCAGTTCTGTTATAATTCAAAGCATGCATAGTAACAAATTTTCAGTTCTGCATATACCATGCTGCATCTGTAAGAGGGCACTGTAAGTTCTACAAAAGCACAGTTTTGCTAACAACTGCATTATCAAGCACCAAAAAGCAAATAAAATTAAGCCGAAGTTTTCAACAGCAGTCTTGTGTTACCCAGCTAACAGCCGCTATTTCTGAAAGTCCAACAGGTCAAAGTCAAGCTTCACTTATACCACCCTCCTCTCATTTACACAGCAAGGATGAACCAGGCATGATCTGCTATGGCATGACAAGTTCTACAAAAAAACGTTGAAAAACCCCAACCTCACAAAAAAACCCCGCCACTGAACACAACACTCTGCTTTCCACCATGTCTAAAGGGGAACTCCACTCGGTTTTCCCCTGGCAGCCCTGAAGCATCAGCAGCTGTATCAGTTCCCTTATCCAATCTCAGTAACACAAACTCCCTGATAAGGAATTGAGGATTTGCAGTACCGAAATGGGTAATGAGTCCAGGCAGCCGGGCTTATAAAAGCAAACAGAATCCAATCACTTGTTCTGTGAATACAAACTAAAAAACATATTAAATGGTCAGGGTAGTTTCACTCCGAGCAGAAGTTTATATTCCTGCACTTCTCTTCCCCAGAGGTACGTGCAGAAATTGTACCACAATGAAAATTGCTCGCAGCCTAGCAAGCCCTAGCTGGAGGTGATTGATCAGAAGGCTCATGAAGGGCATTGCCAGGAAGTTTTCCTTCTTCTGAAAGGGAATAAAAAGATATAGAACATATATAGAATAAATGTAGGAAATCTTTCATTTTGGATAGGGAAGGTAAGTCTTCTATGCTAGCATACTAAAAAGAAAGTCAAATACACTTAACACTTAAAACAAATTATTATTCAATTTTAATCATTCCAGTATGTGGCAAGTCTCACACCCAGAAGGAACTCCAAAGCAACATCCAGCAACAACTATTTTAGATTTTCCTCAAAATAACACTGAACTTCAATAAAAATTTATAATGGCTTAATACCTCAGTGAGTTTTTTGTTTGTTTGCTTGTATTTAAGTATACCCATGCTGATTCAGGGCAGGGGAAAGCAGTAGAAAACACTAACAGCACAGGTACCAAATATATTCTACAGCAGATTTAGGTGACAGTTGGGTTGCTCAGAAGCCCCTAAACACTGTACCCAAGACAGCATTCACATCTGGAGTTGAGCGCTGAGCAAAAACTACTGTCCAATATAAGCAGTTGACAGTTTTATGGGAAATAACCATTCTTCCTTCCATTCTTAAGAGTAACCAGTAGCACTTGCTAAGATACAAAGCTTTATTAACAGTTTTTAGAGACTCAGTGGGCACTAATCCTTTACAGCTGGTACACTTCGCTAAAGGTTGGATTTTGAAAGATACAGAAATAACTCTGACTTCCCTGAACTATTTTGTAGACAGCAACTGTATCTCTAACTACGACCTGTCAAAGGGAAATATTTTTATAGCAATCTCAGGACTGTGCACAAACCTAGATTTTTATACCTGAATAACAGTAGCAGGGAACTTGTGGATAAACTATCTTTGACATTTCCTTCACCTATTAATTCAACATCACCTGAATATAATAGGCTTCAGACAGCAGCTCCAGTTAACAGCCTAACACATCTTTTACTGAAAGGGTAACAGGACAGAGTCATGATTTTGCAGCGGTATAGGAAGTCTGATGTAGATTTTACTTATTTGTGTATAGACTTTACCTACTCCCTTGTGTTTCAGATATGTACTGTTTAACAACTTTTTTAAAGTAGCTTTATCTTTATGGAAGAAGTTCTGAACATTCCAAGCTTGCAAGTGTTGCCACCTAATTTAAATGACCATAGTTTTCATAAAGTGCTAGAATCACTTGCTTTAGGAGCAGGCAGGTTTTGGTGAGGTCAGCTCTTGCTGACATAGCACGAGATCTTCAGGCTGAGTCATCAAGTTAAATGCTCCATGTGCCTTTTACACTGAAAGGACAGCCTTCACAGTTACAGTAATGAAAGACATTCAACAGTACCACCTTATTGTCAATTTTATATGCTAACTAGTTTAAAGCTTATTATTCCTGTTACAGGCAGCTGAAGTTAGGGTACAGCTAATTTTTTTGACCAGTGGCTTTATCAGATTACAGCCATAGATCAAAGCCACAAGAACAATTAATTCAGCATCAGTGTAACTGTGCAAGTAAAAAAACCACCTCTGCAAGCAGATGCCAAAGCAAGGCAACCACCACCCGAATCCAAACCCTCTCCACAGGGAATTCTGCTCTATTGCCTTCTTGTTCCCACCTCAGCTGAGAGGGATGGTGAGAAATGGGGACACAGAACAGGATTTTTTAAAATCCCATCTTCCCCCTTTCTCCTAGTCCAGGTTCTATTAAAAGCAAGTCATAATAATCATCCTCAAAAAGCAACCACTCAAAGCAACCCTCTCAGGTTGTGTTCAGAACCGACAATCCTCCTCCCTGGATAAGAGTAAAAGTAACCCTGTAGTCAGCTTCATTCAAACTCATTTTTTTTCCCTCCAGTTTCATGGAAGTCAATTCCTTTGTCTCAAGATTTGAAAAAGACGTGCCCAACAGGTAAAAGCTACCCTATGGGAAGCTGATATGTGCTTACTCTCCAATTTAATCTACAGGCAGAAAAATACAAGTCTCCTACCCCACTAAGGTTTCTAGCATTCAACTGCCTCGATCGAAGTCTTCACTCTCCCTTCTCATTACAGCCTATAGTTCATGTCAAGTACAGCAGCGAGTCTGAGCCTTGTTAGAAGAGTGGTGTTGCAAACATGCCTCAGAAACACGATCCAGTCTGTAGGCAGTTGTTCAGGATCAGCAATATGGCTGTGTCTATTCCATAGAGTTCTAAAATTTAAGTCAGAAGAGTAACCTACAAACTAAATACCCAACAATCTGTATTTTTCAATTCAAATAAAAATAGCTTGGAATAAATGTACAGTATTAAGACTAGCTCAGGAAAGCTCAGCTGCATTTTTCATAGTTGCTAGTTTGTAAGGATATTTTTAAAACACTGGCTATACTGTTCTTTAACTTTCCATCTTGACCCACTACTTATCTGGAATTTTACTGGAGCCGTAAGGGAGAAAACTAATCTCTAAATGGATGTTGCCCATGAAAGAAAAGCACAAGAACTCCAGTCACCTTGACTATGTTTACCTTCCAGGAGCTGACAGCATAGCTCCGCAGGTAACCCTGACAGTGTTTTCAGTACAGAAAAATTAAGAGCAAATTACCAAAGGATTAAAAACAATTTAATAACTATAAAAAAGGCCCGTTTGGGAAAGAACAAATGGATACTTAATACATGTGGCACTTTAAGACATGGATATCTTTTCATATTCTAAGGAATACCTTTAAAGATCACGGAGCAGATCCTCCCGGAAACTCTGCTAAGGCACAGGGAAAATAAGGAGGTGATTGGTGGCAGCCAACATGGCTTCACTAAGGGCAAATCACATCTGACAAATTTGGTGGCCTTCTACGACAAGACTACAGCATTGGTGGCTAAGGGGAGGGCAACAATGTCATCTACCTGGACTTGTGCAAGGCATTTGACACTGTCCCACATGACATCCTGGTCTCTAAATTGGAAAGACATGGATTTGACGGATGGACCACTCAGTGGATAAGGAATTGGCTGGACAGTGGCACTCAAAGAGTTGCAGTCAACAGCTTGATGTCCAAGTTGCAAGCAGTGACAAGTGACATTCCTCAGGGGTTGGTACTGGGACTGGTATTATTTGACATCTTTGCTGGTGACACGGATGTTGGGACTGAGTGCAGCCTCAGCAAGTTTGCTAATGACACCAAGCTGTGTGGAGCGGTCAACACGCTGGAGGGAAGGGATGCCATCCAGAGGGACCTGGACAGCCTTGAGAGGTGGGCCCAGGCAAATCTCATGAAGTTCAACAACAAGGCCAAGTGCAAGGTCCTGCACGTGGGTCACATGCACAAATACAGGCTGGGCGGAGAATGGATTGAGAGCAGCCCTCAGGAGAGGGACCTGGGGGTACTGGTGGACGAGAAGCTCAACATGACCCAGCAATGTGTGCTCACCGCCCAGAAGGCCAACCATATCCTGGGCTGCATCAAAAGAAGCATGGCCAGCAGGTCAAGGGAGGTCATTCTGCCCCTCTACTCCGCTCTCGTGAGACTCCACCTGGAATACTGTGTCTGGCTCTGGAGCCCCCAACATAAGACGGACATGGACCTGCTGGAGTGGGTCCAGAGGAGGGCCATGAAGATGATCAGAGGGTTAGAGCATCTCTCCTGTGAGGACAGGCTGAGAGGGTTGGGGTTGTTCAGCCTGGAGAAGAGAAGGCTCCGGGAAGACCTTATAGCAGCCTTCCAATATCTGAAAGGGGCCTACAGGAAAGCTGGAGAGGGACTTTTTACAAGGGCATATAGTGATAGGATGAAGGGTAATGGCTTCAAACTGGAAGAGGGTAGATTTAGATTAGCTATCGGGAAGAAATTTTTCACTATGAGGGTGGTGATGCACTGGAACAGGATGCCCAGGGAAGTTACGGAGGCCCCATCCCTGGAAGTGTTCAAGGCCAGGATGAGGCTTTCAGCAACCAGGTCTAGTGGGAGGTGTCCTTGCTCATGGCAAGGATGTTGGAACTAGATGATCTTTAAGGTCCCTTCCAACCTAAACCATTCTATGATTCTATGAATGTGTGCTTACAGCCCAGAAAGTCAACCGCATCCTGGGCTGCATCAAAAGAAGCACGGCCAGCAGGTCGAGGGAGATGATTCTGCCCCTCTGCTCTCGTGAGATCCCACCTGGAGTACTGCATCCAGCTCTGGAGCCCCCAACATAAGGACATGGACCTGTTGGAATGAGTCCAGAGGAGGGCAACAAAGATGATCAGAGGGCTGGAGCACCTCTGCTATGATGACAGACTGACAGAGTCCGGGTTGTTCAGCCTGGAGAAAAGAAGGCTCCGGGGAGACCTTATAGCAGCCTTCCAGTACCTAAAGGCAGCCTACAGGAAAGATGGAGAGGGACTCTTTATCAGGGAGTGTAGTGATAGGATGAAGGGTAATGGCTTCAAACTGGAAGAGGGTAGATTTAGATTAGATCTCAGGAAGAAATTCTTTACTGTGAGGGTGGTGAGACACTGGAACAGGTTGCCCAGGGAAGTTGTGGATGCCCCATCCCTGGAAGTGTTCAAGGCCAGGTTGGATGGAGCTTTGAGCAATCTGGTCTAGTGGTAGGTGTCCCTGCCCGTGGCAGGGAGGTTGGAACTAGATGATCTTTAACGTCCCATCCAACTCTAACCGTTCTATGATTCTATGAAATGAAGGTTTCTAATAGGAAACAGTCAACAAATGACTACTGTGTTTCCTTGTCAGCATCCATACAATAACACATTGGCTGACAACATGTCAGCTTTGCAGTTGACCTGAGAACAAGTCAAAGGCAAAAGGTTTAAGATAGAATACATAATCTATCTGTATGTCTCCTTAATCTTTATACTCTCCATTGGACAAGCTAGTTTTTCAAAACTAAAGCAATCTCAAAGGTGTGATGGCACAAAAACTTCTTAAAGACTGCCTTCCAATCCACTCAAACATTGACAGCCTGCTCCCTTAAAAAGATACAGATCTCAGAGAGAAAAATCATAAAGCTCTGCTCACTCACCACCTACAATGAGGAACTTCTGGTAAGCACACAGAAGGGTTATGCTTAAGACTACAGTGCTAAGCAAGATGTGAGAGGTTTGCACCTGAACTACCTTACTTTCCATGGTAATTCCCACAGTGTTTTGAGACTGAGCAAGGAAAACCAACAGAATTACCTTCTGAACAAAAAACAAAACAAAACCCCCCACCAAATTATGCCCTTGTAATATTACTATCTTTTGCTCTTTCAAATCCACCCTGATTAGAGTGCACACAATATCAGGTTTCAGTTGTGATAAATACATAGTAACACCAGTACTCATTTGTTATGTTACAGTTCCTGACTTGGTAAAATCTTCACTTGTGTTAAGGGCTGGAAACTGCAGACAATAGATGTTAAAATAAGTGAACATTATTTAACTTCTTTTTAGCAGCTTTTGCATTATGAAAACCATGTCCAGAATTATGGAAAATGCACAAATCTGAGCATTGAGATCAGCTTCAGATGGATATCATCAAATCAGTTTCAGAAAGTTATGCTATTTAAGTCAGCCTTGCAAAAGCCAGATCAACTAAGGTCAGGTAGCAGATGCCAACCCTCCCTGGACATTGTATAAGATCTCCCAGGCAAGCGTACAGTATTTAATTCAAAGGCTGGTAATTACATAGTCATTTTAGTGCCACACTCTTGCAACACGGATAAAATCTGCCCTGTCGCCTGCCTGTGTGGAGCTGGAGAGCATAGCGCCTGCAGGTAGGAGCTAGTTACAACGGTGACATACATTCCCCCTGGAAAGTCCACCCCACTTTGCATGAAGAAGGCAGTATTTGCAACCCTATACGTCCTTACTTCTAGTTCCAGCAACTTTTGCTGCCTCTAGCCTCCACTAATAGATCCAGATATAAAGCAGAGGTATCTTGCTCATTTTCGGTGTTTTCCTCTCAATTCCTGACTCTGAACTTACCCCTTGCTCAGTGGCATATGCTGATCCTTACTCTCAGCAATGCTGAGAACGACTCAAATTGGCACAGGAGGTAACTACCATTAAAGAGGAGTCAGTTATTGGGAATTCATGATACTGCCTTCCTTGCTAAGCAGCAGATGGAGAAAGAACAAAAACATTAGATGTCACCATCAGAGGTAGCAAAAATATAGCATGAATAACCCCTCATCCTGTGCTTGTAGTAAGCTAACTACAATAGATACAGTGGAGTTCAGCATTTTGAACACGTGCTGTTCAAGTGTTAATACTGAGACCTATGCCCAGATAGTCAAGACCTTCATAAGGCCTAAAGCAAAATTATTGATACTTAAATTATTCATTGTGGTCACTCAACAATTTTAAGAAGCTGGTTTTTGCTCAACCCCATTCATTTTATAAACTCACAATTATGTAAAGATCACACAAAACACGTATCTATGCACAGATGTGACATTTTAAAATAGCTTTTCATAATTAAGAGATTTTTCAGTGTGAAAGGACACTGCATAGTTTAGACAAGCTATGACAAACAACACTTAGATTACATCCGAGTATGATCCTAATTGCAAGCTGCATCTTAGAAATTATTTTCAATTCTCCATCTTGAAACTAAATGCAAGCCACGCTCTGAAAGCACAGCAATGGCATGAAGGCTGAACACCTGTCAGGGAGAATTATATCATCCATTTATGATAATTAAATGGGTACTCAGTACATCATTACCAATGGTTTACAGGAGTCTCATTAGATGGTCCCCATTCTCTATCAGAAACATACAGACAACACTGTTCTGAAGAATACATACTTTTCAACTACAGAATATCTGAAGAATTATTTTCCCCAAAAAATTACGAAAATAGGGAAGAACAAGAGGCGGAATCCTCTACAACCACAGTTTTGATGCAGCTCTATCAAATACAGTAATTTATAATAAAAAAAAAAGCATGATCATTAAATTATCACCTTAAACCACTCAACCTGCAATATTTACTACATATTTCAGCAAAAGCATAAACATGACACAATGTACCAAGGATATCCATTTGAGCTGCATGGAGGTATGGGAAGGAGAGTTTGTTACTGAACCTGAAAAATTTTACTTCTGGTTTATCAACGCATGACTCTCCCGTAGTCCTCTGCTCCTGGTTCTTCTCAATTTGGGAGTGGCTCATCCTGATGGGATGTCCTCTACAATACCCAAGAATCCACCACCAAAACACACGTATTCCTGGAATATGTAAAGTTACTCTTGGTCTGTGTTCAGCTGAAGGAGAAACCTATGATCAATCCAACCTGCTCAGACCTAGCAAATTTTACTAGCTCAGGAGTGAAGCACCATGGATATGCTACTACGAGAACTAACCCTATCTAGGAAGGGTGCAGCTTGAAGCTCTTGAACCCTGTTGAACACAAACACGTCCTGAGGAAAACCAGCCTGGCTGAAGCAGTGCAGCTCACTTGGCCGAATCTAGCTGACCTTTACAGCTCTGCTCTCAGCAGGTCAAAACTGCCTCCAAATGGAGCTGCCACCACCGCAGCCATTGCCCTGCAGAGTGCTCACAGGTACTGCCAGTTAACCAGTAACCTACCTTTCCCCTTTTTAAAAACTCATTAATTGGTTAGGAGCAAGCATCTGAGCAAATTTATAACTTCCAAGGTTAATCCTTCTTTTGGGGATTAAACATTTTTATAAAAATAATTTCATTTAAAATTTAAATCTCAATAACCTTAGCTGCAGAACTAAAAAGGTCTCTATCTTAAACATGTTCACACGATGCTCAGCCAACTATAAATCTGTATCTGCTTTAGGAATCATGTATAGAAAAGTTCTTGGGTTTAGCACATCTTGACTGAACATAAACTCCATAGAAAACAAAAATCTGAATGCAGTTTTCTAGTCTGCAGTTCCCCTTTCAATAGTCAGACCAGCCTTGTTCATTACATTCATTTTACCTTCTGCAATGGCTGAGGAATGGGCTCCATAGCAATGGTCTAACACATCTATCTAACACATCAAATCTTAAGGCTGGAAAGGACCTCCAAAGGTTCCATAGCCCACCCCCTCACCCTGATGTTATTCCCGACAAATATTTGTGTTGCTTGTTTTTGAAGTCCTCCAGAGGCAGACACCTCCATATTCCAAAGCAGCCTATCCCAGCCACCATAGCTTATCCCAGCTAAACCATTTCCGTATGGCACTATGTCTTGCCTTAAAGAATTGTGGTATGCCTTCAGTTCACCCACTCTGGCTCCTTTCTCTCACCAAATCCCACAGTGAACATCACCAGCCTTGCTCAACCCACTGCTACCTTTGTAAGGTGGTGAAGGAGCAGGGACTGTTCTCACTTGGTTAGACATTTTCTGAATCTTTGCTGCAAATTAAGCAAGAAGGGATGATGCCGGGAAAAGACTCAGCACATGACTACACAATTGCTGGTTATTAACCCAATACTTGTGCATTACTCAGGTTGCACAAGCCAACTCAGCCCTGGCATTTCACTTTGCAACCACAATAGCTTGGATCTCGTCATCAAATGTTTTGTATAGTATACCAGCATGTCCAAAACATTTTAAATTAGAATAATTTTGGCACTATATTTCATCATTTGACAATAAAACATGGAAACTACATGAATCACACTGCTCTAACCCCAAAATCTGAAGTCCATATGTTCAACGGCATTTTCAACCATAAAAATAAAATTTCCTGCAGCTGACTCCTTAGAGGCCCAAGGATCTGTCATTCCTAAAGACAAGACACTCTTGGGCTGCATCACTTAGCACTCCAGCATAGCAGTTTCTAATTCTGTAGTCCTCAAAGAATTATTTCTGGAATTAATAGAATCAGTTATATGTGATAGAAAATATATTTTTATAACCATCTTTAATGCAAAGTGTACAGAATTTTACGTGATTTTGAAAGAGTATCCCAAAATTCTGACTATATAATGTAATGTTACAGGCAGACACATCACTCTCTTTAGTGTTCACTTGTGCCTAGTCATCTGTGATGGAAGCTACGAAAATAGTCTGTAGTTGTACAAGCAGTATCAGCGAGCATTTGATATATTTATTAGAAAGATATTGGAAATATCTTTCCAGATAGGTTCAAGCTTTAGAGGTTATTTTAGTCTTTGATATCAAAACCAGGAGAAGACGAGTACTTCAGTTGAAGTTGGACTGCACACCTGGCAAGCCACAATCCCCTACAAGTGTCTTTGCCCCAAGCCCCCTAGCTCCTACAGTTTACCTCAAAACAAAATAAATCTCTAAAATGAAATAGTATGGGTACATTCAAACTGGGTGGAAAAACTGCCAGAGGTTCATGTCCTAGCATAATCTGTGCAACATGCTCCTAAATTAAGGCCTTATTATTAAGGCCTAAATTGAGGTATTAATGCAAATAAATGTTGACAATGCATATTAGACACTTATCACTTCTTTTCAAGTTAAAGATTTCACGTATATGATCAGCTTTGTGCAGATTGATGGTATTAAGACAAACTGAAACACCTTCTAGATTTTTATTGCAAGTTTACTCTCCATCTTTTAATCATTTAATTTGTAATCATTAACCCATACAGAAAAGTAGCCTTCCTTGAATTTCATCTTTTTCTTCATATTGAAATAACATTTCCTCCATTTTACTAGCAACTGCTGGATGTTGAAGGTCTAAGAGCTGCTACAGTTTTCATGTTTTTATACACTCTTGGTAGTTTTGGGTTTTTCTTTAATATTAAAAAAATGTGGCTTAAATCCTTTGGACACTATGCTTATTGCATAGCAAAACAGACCCACTAGTAGATTAGCTTTTTCCAGGGAACAGCTGGCTAGATCAAGCCTCCATGCTCACAAGTTTTGTCATGGCATTGCCTTCAACAAGTATTTACACTACTTCAAGACAGACAACTAGCATTTATTCAACAGACAAAAGTCTTGTCCCATCCTTCTTTCTCCCCCTCTTCATAGCTGCAGATGATTAGCATTTCTGGTTATAGTTATTATTAGGCTAGTTTGGAAAGACTACCCTAGAGACCCCTCTTAATGGCTCAAGGGTACCTCAGATTAAGAGTATGAATGCTCAAAGGCACTGCCAAAACCAGTACTGACTGCAGAAGGAACTGAAGTTGGACTCTGTCAAAGGTTCCTTGCTGGCTACAGGAAACCCTGGTTTAAAAAAAGATTATCACAGTCGCAGCTGTTTGACACATAGCAATATCCACGTGCTTTCTGCAAATCATGATGAGACCAAGACAGGACACAGCAAAGCAAATACCAAGAGATTTTCATTGCAACAGAAAATATAGTAGCAGAATTTATAGGATTATCATAAAACAAAAGGGAAAAACTGGATTTCCCAACCGATTTATCAAAAATGCATTTCTTTCGATTCCTGACAACACCTGTAGGGAAGTCAAACTGTGATAAATAACATAGCACAGACCGCTGGGGAGTCCAGGAGGGCCTAGAACAAGCTGGCTTCAAACAAACTGGTCTTTGCTGTAGCCTGATCAAACAGGAACAACTATCAAGGCCTCATCAAATCAAGGCACCAAAAACACCAAAGTAAGTCTTGAATAAAGACGCTTGATGCCCCAAAAGTCTGTTTTACTGCATCCAAACAAAAAATCTAATCTCTGCCTAAGGTTCTTTAAAGTAACTCAAGAAATGTTCCTCAAGTTCACTTGGCAGAATCAATCTTAAAGGTTGCACTAGAAAAACATTCAGAATTAACTTCTCACTTCCTAACAGCTAGAGAGCAGCTCTCTGAGATAATTCAGCCATAAGACAAGGGTGGCCTGCAGACTCAAAACAGGCAATGCTTTTGAGCATGAGGGAGAGGAAATAAAATAAAAATCAGCTTACACATACCAATATTAGATAAAGTAGAAAACTTTTCAATAGAGCTGAGCACTAGAGGATACATGCAGACAATGAAATTAAAATAGGAGAAATAGAGTGCCGATGTGTTAGAGACATCATAAGTATTTTCAGAAAAATGGCATTTCTTTTCCCTAAAGATGGAAGAGAAAATTAACTCTAGCAGGACTCCTAAGTACCTCAAGGGTATCTCTGATTTGAGTCCCATCAGTGAAATTCAGTCTGTCGCCCACGGCTGTGTAACAATCCCAAGAGACTCCTCAGCCTTCTGGTTCCTTATGATAATCCCTTGAGTGCAGAAGCCAGTGTGAATAATCCGAGAAATGTCCTACTGGAATACAGAAAGAAGAGAAAGCAGGCCTCGTGTTACTCAGAAAGCTCTTATTCCACCCCAGCTCACAGCATTACATTGATCTGAATGGGTAGCTGCTGATTTAATTCAGAGGAAATGAAATACAAAATATCAACACACTGCTTAAGCCATTTCCTCCTCATTTGGTTATCTAGGAAGTCCTCAAGCTTACAATCAGAAGTTCTTCCTAAATTCAAATGGGAAGAAAAGCAGTGGCCAGACAAGTCTAGAAAAGTGGCCTAAAGGCAGGACTCAGAGCACGGCTGTGCAAGTGGAAGCTGGTGATGAAACCAGTACAACTGTAAAGCTACATTCAACAAGATACTGCATGCAACAACGCGAGTGCTCAAGAGGCACATATAAAAAAACCACCCGCCCTCCCTCCTGGATGAAATAGTGAGAAACTACAGCCCACGAGTCAGATCCATGATTCCTTATGTCACTCCACAATAAACATTAAGTTAGTCCTCTGTTCTTTTCACTGCAGTAAGATGGAGAAATAAGAGTTAAGATGCCATAGCCCTCCCTGAGCATGGGAAAAACTTACATTTTACCAAACACTACTGAAATCCATGACCTCCCTAGTAATACATTAAAAAGATTAAAAAGTACAGGACCAAAGTATGCAATTCTGCTAATGACTTTAAGGAAATAAATCCATGGTTTTATTCCCCTCCTGCTTGACAGCAGCTCTGCAGTTTTCAAGCGAGATGAGGACAAGCCTCAAGTTCACAGTAACAAAAACTTAACTAATGTCCTCCCATGTATAATCCTTATACATTATAGCTGCATTACTTAACTGCTCTTCCACCATTCCCTACTCTGAGGAGTCTGCTCCTACTAATGAATCTCTGCTGCTGTTGTGAAGATCTAACAGCCACAATGAAGGACACTTAAAACTCTACAATCGTCAGCAGCTCCTCATCCAACAAAATCAGACACTACGCTACACCAAACTATCCTCTTCTCCCTCTGCAGCCACCATGCACTCGATCTGCAATTACTTCTCTTCCATACTGATTTTTTTGCTGGCTGAGCAGGGCAGGGAAGATGCCAAGGCATATTCTATCAAGTCACTGTCTTATCCCATCAACCCAAGTGGATCCTGAGAAGTGACTGCAGCCAGTCTTTTCTTCTGAAGCAGGAAGCACCAAGACACCCGAAAACACTTGCAATAGCCAGCGTGGCAAAATGAAAAGCAGGGCAGCTCTGCATTCCATACAGATTGATTTAAATAAAGCTTTTGATTCAGGTAAAAGTTAGTGATATGATTCAGTGCCCAGATCAGCTTATTTGGAGGCAAGAACATCTCACTGGAGCAGGCTAGGCTTACTTGTTATGAAACTGCTATATGGAACATGCACTCTTAGGACAGAAGAAACAGCTGTTATGAGTAGTTTGAATGTCACAGTATACTTTATATTGAGTACTTAAATAAAATAGCTAAGCATTCACCAAGCAAATGTATCTTCCTACCATGCACTGAAATTAAAAAACTCGGAAAAAAACCTCCAAATCCTCCAAAATTCAGTGAAGGGGGCAGCCTTCTCAAAATGCTTTGGTGTAGATTAAGTGCCCCATCAAAACTTCAGATAAGCATCTTCTGGTTTCACTGCCACATCAGAACCTTCTCCTTTTCAACAAGGATCAAACTACATAGGAATATGTAGGTTAGAACAAGAACTAATGGCTACAAGGATCATCCCTGCCATCAAAAATAATTAAATAAATACAGCTGTAACTTTACTTACACTAACCTGCACTTCTAGGTCACTGGAACACTGTTTTGCAAGTAACCTCAAAGCACAGCACAAAGAAAGAACAGTAACAGCATCCACAATAAGCTGTGTTCTGCAGGGAGGAGGAAAAAAAAAAAAAAAAAAAAAAAAAGGGAGACTCTCAGCCCAGACTGAAAACAGGAGTATTAATTGTGACAGTGATACCAGCTATTCAAGGGCATTCAGGGGTTCATATATTCTAGGAAATGGGGCATTATTTACTAGCATTATGGGTCAGTGAGTACTTTAATGATAATGAGCACTATCACTAGAAGAAGCAGTCCCACTCTGCCCTTACTATTAGTGCCTCATTCCTGTTGCACACAACCTCACCCCTTTTGTCAGCACGCATGGTAACATGATGAATGGGATCAGGAAACCAACTCAGGCTAAACTCCATGGGTGAAAAACAAAACAAAAGCAGCTTTTACCGAGCACAGTTCCCCAGTCCAGTTCACTGAAGACCTGGCCATAAACTTATACCATCAAACCAGGGCTGAGCAGGAAAGGGTGAAATGAAGAACTGCTCCTGACAGATGTGTCCCACTCAAGTTTAAAACACACCCTTTGTCTATATGATCAAGCCTTTGCCAAGCACTAAGCAAGAAGGGTCAAGTTCTCAGATTACTGCAGCCCTCTTCCCTCCAGCACACATTCATACATAGTCACCTTCCTGCCAGTCCCTCCAGCAGAAAAACGTTCCCACCATCTGCTAAACTGCACGTGCATTCAAAACCTCACTACTAAGGATGTGTATCTATACACTCTTTTAACATACTGCACCAACTGCACTCAAACTCTATACAGAGGAGCACACTCAAACTCCATGCACAGAAAAGCACACATGCCACGGCTGACATGAAGCTCTGAATGTGCTGATTTACACTAGCTGAGCTCTGCCTGCTTCTCTCTCAACAGGCACGCTTCATTTGGATCACTCTTCTAACCAGCTAATTTTCATAAAGTCAGTGGCAACAATCAACTTTGAAACTTCTATCCCTCTGTAGAAGATGGTTAAAATTTGTCAAAGCCATTTGAGAAAGGAGAGCAACAAGTGATAAGCAGTACATTCACACAAGCCTTGTTTCCTTTGGAATCTAGGCTTGAAAAAAAAGCACCAGAGCTACGATAGCACACCCTGCCGACTTGTGACTTTAGCACAAGTTGTCCCTGGGTGGCAGGAAGATGCTCAGTAACTCAAATCTCCATGACAGTAGGATGGGAGCAAGTAACAGCTGCTGGGCTACCACTGCCTGGCTGACACAGATACCACGCTGTAATGGCTGGTGTTGGTGAGAACCTGCCCAGAGACCTGAGGGGTATGGTGCATGTCTTGAGGCTCTCAGCAAGATGGACTTCCTTCAGCTGAAAGCTCAGTGGGAATTGCTTAACACTTCTAAAATTTTAATTCTTTTTTCTTCATAGGTCACCACAAAAAGCTTGCTGATCAGTGGTAAGCAGTAGTCATCATCAGTATTATTTGCCTTTTTAGATCATTACCCTCACCCTTGAAGAGACATAAGAAGCGTTGCTCATACTAAATATTGGCAGCAATTCTAGTTATCAAATGCTAGAAACCCCTTGTACGGAGGAGAAAAAGAGAGAAAACAATAAGGAACGCTTTCCCTTTATGTTCCCCCAAAGAAAACACTGTGCTAAGAGGTGCCTCCTGAAAGGCCAGCGCAGTATTTGATCTCTCCACTATTCCTCCCCTGTTTAAAATTCATGAGTGAACAAATGTATGAAAGTAGCATTAATCATTTCAGAACATAAAAAAGCTGGAGGGAATACCTTCCAAGACTGACTGGTCTTGTTCAGATATCAAGACAAATCAAGAAAGATGTGGATCAACTGGAGCAAGGTCAGCAGAGGCCCCCAGGGCGGTTGGGGCTGGAGGAACCACAAGAAGGCTTGGTCAGCTTGGGGCAGGGAAGGCTTTGAGGCACCCACAGCAGCTGCACGCATGCAGGGAGGGGATTGAGAAAATGAAGCCAGGCTCTCTGCAGTTGCATGTGACAGGAGGATGAGAGACAATGGGCATAAGTTAAAATATGAGAGGTCCAGACTCGAAGTAAAGAAAATCTTTTCCAGCATGAGGACAGTCAAGGAGTAGGCCCAGGCTGCCCCAAAAGGCTGAGCTGTCTCCATCCTTGGAGGTTTTCAAGACCTGAGTGGATCAAGCGCTGAGCAACCTGGTCTGACCCCAGAGTTGCCCCTGCTTTGAGCAGGAGGTTGGACAGGGACCTCCTGAAGTCACCTCCAGCCCAAGTTACCTATGAACACACAGTGGTACACGGCAGGCATGCATTACAAGATTCTCTGTTAACACTGAAGTTACATTTACTAACTTTTTCCTCCATATAAGGTCAAGATAATTAAATAACTTACTCCGCCTGTTCTGTTGAGATTCATTCTGGGTTTCAAACAGTATTCTGGTTTGTGCCTTTCCAGCACTGACAAACATCAACTCTACATTATCCCAACCAGGAATCGGTACCAGAACATGCTCACACGCACAGACTGCAGCACTAAATTACCTCCACTCTACCCTCCTCCATTAACAGTGAAGAAACATTGCAAGAGGTGCGTCATGGACTGGCAGACAGCAAAGGAGCAACCATGAAGAGACACAGCAGATGCAGAAGTTAATGGAGCTACTGATGAGTCTTTGAAAAGAGAGCCACAATTTAAATTATTAAAGCAGTCAAACCTTTAATGAAGTTGGTTATAGCCTCATCATAAGACTACAGGAAACTACCTACTGGTTTGTCAGCACTAGAATTTCTAAGCGGTGTTCAAGCCCTGTAATTCAAGCGCTTTTTATTCTATGTTTACAGAATGCTAAAAGCCACAATTTACCAGGGTAATGCCACATTTAACTAGTAACTAGAGTTCACATCTTTGTGAAATGCAATTGAGACAGTAATATCTCAGTCAAACTGCTAAACTTTTGAATTTAAGTTAACTACATTTAAACATTAACATATAAAATTGGCAATGAAGATCATTTCCTTAAAGTGAACAAACATGGACTAAAGCCTGATGCTGTCTTATAAAAAGGATGCGCTCAGACGTTTCTGTCGGTAGCAATATTTTCCTTAAAAGTGATGACTTCTGTACCTAGCAGGATACATGAAATGTTTATTGTAAGATGACTGTTCCACGAGACTAATTTGATTTATGGGGAGTACTTGTAGATTCCCAAAGCAGCACAAATTTTCAACCAGATGAGACGAACACATTCACCTGAACAGAGAGGTGTGAGCCATGCTTCTTTTTCCTAAGAGCTCTTTGAAAGAACGTTCTGAAAGGTCTACTCCCTGACCAGATGTAATGCAAATCTTTGAGAAGTGACTCAAACAATGACTTGAGAGAAGTTTCTAAAAAAACAGATTGGACAGAATACACTCTAGTACTCTTAAAAGGTGACCTTGAAAAGGATAAGACAACTAGGAAAGCAAAAATCCAAACACTTTCTTACAACATATGAAGATGACTTAAAAACTGACTCTCCTGAAACTTTTTAAAAGACTTGGTACATGAAGTCTGACCTTCTTTGTTCATTCTGGAAGACTTCTGTAGGAGTCTCGGGTGTTTCTCAGTTCTTGCACTTTGATTGAAGAGGCACATTCTTTGAAGGACAGCATTTTAAAACAGTTGATTCATATACATTTACACAGAAAGCAAGAGACTGGTAGTGGAGGAGTTAAGGCAGTCCAGCTAAAAGTCCTTTCCTCCCTGCTCATTTTTTCAGCGTCTCGATTCTTGCAGAGTCATTATTTCACTAGTTATTCAACCATTACGTGGTCACCTTAGAAATTCAGCCCTCTTCTGTCTAAACTTCAAACACACAGAGAAAGATTTCTCACAAAAACTTTTCCGTCCCTCCTTAGTTTTAAGACAACAAAAACTAGCAGAGACTAATTGCTCCACATCTTCATTTGGCACAATGACCTGTTAAGTTGCCCTTTCATATACTTTTGTCTATTTATTCCTTCATCATTACACTCAGATTGATCTTGTAATGCTACAGTAAGAAGGAGGATGCCCCCCTCCTTAAGCCAAAGGACTAACAGAACTGGCTCAGAGTTTGAGGCTCTATTCCCAGTTCCCTTTAAGAGCTTGGGCTGCAGTAATCTGCAGTTCAATTTCTGCCCTATGCAAATTAAACAATTTAAATACACACTCTGTGGATGTAAAAAGCATTTCACAGCTTTTAAGGAAACCATCCCTGAGCTTATCTTCTACGAAGAGGAACAAACCCAAATGTTCTTCAGAGGGAGAAGGTGAAGACTACTGACTACAAAGTGCTTGAAAAGTTTGGGAGGGCGATTGTCCTGGTGTGGTTTTGTTTTTTTTTTTTTAGGAGTAGATAAGGTTCTTGGTGACAGACAGAAGTCATTACTTGTACTACACTAGCACCCAGATGCTTCAGTCCCGTTGTATTAGGCACAATACAGACAAAGCAGTCAGCAAAAAGTGATAAAGGCCCAGGATGAGCTACGGTGTTGGAGGAACAATGCTAGGAGAAATAGATGCCTACTGCCCACATGCTTGCAGGCAAGAAGGATCTCCAGCTTGGTGCAGCAGAACACAGAACGCTAAGAGTCCGGTGGTGCAGGAAGGTGACTGGGGCAGGACAAGCGTGACTTCAGCAGTACTGCCTTGTAACAATGTAAGGCAGCCAAAGACTTGCAGTCACAGGGAGGGAAGGGGGAGCAAGAGGTTACAGTGTTGTTAAGACATATACTACAATACAAAAGCAAGTCTTTTACCAGGAGAGAAGGGCCAATATTAAGGCATTTAAGAGCTTTTTCCATAATGTAACAGGAAAGAAAGAATGAAGACGTTTCTAAGACAGCATAGATGAGCAACCTGGAAGAGAAAAAGGTTCATAAAATTGCTATTAAAGATTACTTTTTTAAAAGAAAAAAAAAAAAAGAAAAACTTGGGACAGGATCTGGACTACCAGATGGAGGCAGACAAGAGATACAAGACAAGATGAGGAGGAACAGGAGGATTTGGAGAATCAGTAAGGGAGGCAGCTGAAGTGTTTCAGAACCCTGGATAGAAAGTGTTTTGGAAATGTAAAAACCTCCTTGAATTCAATCCTTAGAAACCCTTCTCAAGCCCTGAACTCTTCAGAAAGAGTGCACAAGCCCTTTTGGCATATCTACACCTTTTCCATGAGGTGCTCTGGAAGGGCTGGGGGGGG
>VFFE01004670.1:8034-36802 GCA_008921705.1 Burhinus oedicnemus | reverse complement strand
GGGGGGGGGGGGGGGGTGGGGGGGGGGCGGGGCAGGCACGGGCAACATGTCACAGACAACATGGTATTTAGCATTTTACAGCTACTGAAAAGCCATTTGTACCTCGCAATACTCCTCCTTTCCAAAATCACTAGAGAAAGAGCGTTTCATACCCAAAAGATAAGTTCACCCAAGAGCCTATCAAAGTTCTGCTCATATCAATGCACAGCACCTAGCGCTCTCGACTTCAGGGGCTTGGGAGTGCTTCCGTTCAGCGGAACACTTCAAAGAAGCACAACCCCGGCAGACTCGCTTCTCTCCCAAACCCTCAGCTGACCATCCCCAAAAACGATCAACTGTACAAGCCGTGACAGAGGACTTTCAGCAGGCCGCGGGCTGACTGGCGAGGCCTGAGACACAACTCCTGCTACTCCCGTTCTCCCAGGGCAGCTCATGGGGCTGCGAGCGCAGGTTTCGCTTCACCGCTGGGGTCAAACTTCACAGTCGCTCCGCAGCGGCGGGTTATCACGGAATCTACTTGAAAGGGGATGGAGAATTCCGAGAGGGAAGCCGGTGGGCTCCCTTGGCCTCCCCGCGGCTCCAAGGCACTGGCATGACCTTGCTGGAGAGCCCTCACTGCGCCGGGCCGCCCTCAGCTAAACAGCAGCCCGCACCACCCGGCTGCGGGTACGTGGCTCCGTCCCGCCTCAGCCCCCACTCCCTGCCAGCGGTGCGGGGCTCGGTAACGTGGCGGCCGGGTCCCCCACACCCGCCCCGGTCCCATCCCTCTCACAGCCCTGAGCTCCTCGCTGGTGCTGTGGGGACTCCCCATACCTGAGAGGACGCCGACCCCCCGCTCTCTGCCGCCTCCGGGGCCGTTGGCCGCGGCCTCGCCTCAGGTCAGGCGGCGACTGCCCCCCCGCACCCCTCCGCCGCTTCCCGGCCGGCTCTCACCGGAGATACTGCGCACACAGCAGGCTCATCCTCCGCCGCTCGCCGCCCCGTCCCGCCGCGGGTCTCACAGCCCGGGCCGGCCCGCCGCCCCCACGCCGCCGCCGCTGCTGCTGCTGCTGCTGCTGCCGCCTCCGGCCGCCGCCGCCATCTTCCCGTGCAGGGCCTGCCGCCGCGGGGGAGGGGCGGCAGGAAGGAAGGGGCGGGGGTGTCCCCGCTCTGTACTCCGGCCGGGCAGAGACCGACTGCACCCCGCCGGCCTCGGCAGCGCCGACCCCAGAAAATTCAGCGGACCCGACAGGCCCCGGCAGCCGCCGCCACCGCTCACTCGCCCGTCCTCACGCCGCCCCGCTGAGGCGCCCTGACCCTCCCGCCGCGCCGGCCACGCTTCCGGGCCCGGCCCCGCCCCCGCCGACACTTCCGGCGGCGCCACCATCAAACCGTTCCCCCGCGCCTTCCCCCCGCCGGCCCGCGGCGGCGCCCGCCGATTGGCTCGCCCGCTGCCATAGCAACCGAGGGGGCAGCGGGGCGTCGTCACGGCAACCGCGGCGCCTTCCCGCCCGCCGGGGCCGACGCCGGGGCCGGGCCTGGGCCTGCAGCCGCGACGTTAAACGGCCTCTCCCGCCCCGGGCCCCGCGCAACGACACCTCGTTTTATCAGATTCCCCTCCACGGAGCTCGGGGAGACATGAGGGTCGGGCTGCTGAGAGACGGTGGGCCACGGCACTGTGAGGGAGCCCCTGTCCCCAGCGCGAGGGTGGTGGCAACAACCTCACTCTTTCCTGACAGAAAAGGTTTTAGCAGGAAGAACACTAGTAGGCCTGGACTTCCTGCATCAACCAGCCTGCCCATTCCCTGCCTGCTTGCCTGCCCACACTGAAGGATTCACAGGGTTTGCCTGCTCAGGTGTCCAGCCCCAGGTGTCATCCCAAAGTGTCCCAAATGGCCCTAATCTCAGATTCCCTCCATTACCCAAAACCGCTGGCGGCACTTAGCCCCAGCACCTGGGAGGCGGTGAGCTCAGGCACGGGGTGGGCCCCGCACCAGAGATGTGGCCCACGGCCCCAGAGTGGACACTGCGGCCACAGGTCTCGGCATGGAGCCAGGACACAGGCACATTAGGCAATAACCTTGCACTTCAGTACAGAAGTCTATCACATCTAAATATTTACACTTTTTACACTATTTACACCATGTGGTGCAGCCTCTTGTGCTGACATGGTGACTCATTTTATGCTCAAACTTGTCTTTTGGGGCAGAAAAAGTCCCACTGAGTTCAGTGGCCATTCAACCATGTGGGCCAGCCTGAAGAAGTGAAGTAGATGACAATTCGGGATCAGATGAGGACAAAGGAAGCTGGCTAATGCAAATTGTGTTATTTGAGCATGTAAGTGACCCTGAGGACAAAATGAAAGATCATGTTTCAAAAATAAATCCCTTGCATTTCTTTAGGTTGAAATGAGAATGTGTTTAGGAAAATGGTTTTCAGGGCCCCACATGTTTAAACGGAAGCCTCTCAGGGCTTCAGAATCAGTTTCCTGGTTTCAGTGCAATCAGGGCTGGGCAGCGAGCCATGCTGCCAAACCTCCCATCTAATTCTGCACAGCGCCTCGGGCAGGCACCGCAGCAGGGCTCAGGGCTCAGCCTCCATCCTCACAGGCTCTGGGCTGCAGAGCAGGAGCAAACTGGTTCAGTGCTGGGCAAACTGGGGCTGCTTCTGCCTGCCTGGAGTCTGTCCTGGGCTGAAACAGACAGGTTGAGTCTGCACAGCTGCCACAGGAACTCAATGAGATTGTATCTCTTGTATCAATGCACAGATGCAGCTCTTCCAAGCTGGATCTCTCAGGGCACATTGTCCAGGACTCACCCCAGACCCTTCACATTGCCAGTGTGATCTGGAGCCTCGTCCCCTGGTTCCTGAGCTGGCACACTTAGGGCGCCCTGCATCTTGGAGGAGACCCTCAGGCAGCACGTACTACTGCACACGTACCTTGAGCCTGCCTCTATTCTTCTTGATTTTTTCTATCCATTCCTTTTCCTTACGGAGGAGTTGAATAACCCAAGTTTTGAAAGCAGAAGCACCTTAAGCCAGTGCCACTTCCCCCTCCACCAGCCCCTCATTTCCACCCCCTGTTTGCAGCTGGATCCTTCTCTAGTCCTATGTTTGCAGTATCCCACAGCAGTGGAGTGGTGCTGTGAGAACAGCTTACGTTGGCTTAAGCAGCAAAAGCCAAAACCTTACAGGAACGCAGGGTCCCTGTGAGCCTCCCCGCCTCCCACAGAACTGACTTGGGATTTTCCTGTCAGTTTTCTTCATCACTCTTCTCCCAGGGGCTGTTCCAGGGACTCCCCCTCCCTTCTTTAGCCTTGGGCAAATAAACTGTTGTTTTTCCACCTTTTTGTGCTATTTTTGCTGGAGAGGATCCCCTGCCAGAGGGTTCCTCCCAGGCAGAACAATATCTTACGGCCCAACTATAAGGTAGCCCCCAAACTGCAAAGAGCACATCCATACCCTCCTGGCAGCAATGTTATAGGTTAAAATAAAATGCTTAAAATAAAATTAATGTTAACCTGCACTGTTATTGCTTAAAATAAAAGGTGATTCTTTATCTTCCAGTCCACTTTGGCACTGTGCTGGACCTTAGACAAAGTCACTGGAGCAAAGGTGGCTGTTCTCTGCAACTACGAGTGCACTTCTGAGCTGGACAGGTTGGATCTGTGCAAACAGGAGTTTCCAGGGCTGCCTCGCCCTGACATCTGCGTTTGTACATGAATAGGAGAAGGGAAATTTAAAAGCAGAAGTTCGATTTGGGGCATTTTGGCCAGCGAGGGGGTGGCAAGTTCTGGCTTTCTGCAGTATCTCTTTGGCCAACAAACACAGGTCTCATCCAGGAGGCTGCAAAGCCCTCCCTCGAGGCATCAGGCTCATGCCGCGCAGGCAGAAGCAAGGAGCAGGCAGCATTGACTCAGCGGCTGTCTTGTTTGGTCTTGTCTTGTGTCCAGTCCACTTCCAGAGCCACCCAAAAAGACCTGAGAGGTTCGCATGGGGCAGAACTGACTTCTGAGTCTTGGGCAGTGGGGAATAGGCAGCCCTGGGTATTTTCAAGAGAATCTGAAAGGTGGTGTTGCCGGTGTTATTTAACCCATTTAATGCTATTATAAATTGCCAAGTGGCGCCATACCCCAGGGCAGCTATACGAGAGGGAAGCTATGGCCCATCAGAGCAACCTGCCCGGCCACAAAGCCTCCCTTCGCCTTTCTCACTCCTCTTGAATATCTTCCAGCCACAGAAACAAAGGATGTCAGACCCTCTGCAGGCTTTTCTCTGTTTTTCAGGGCTTTTTCGCTGGACTGTGGAGTCTTTCACTTCCCTCTGAGTTTCTGCACTGTTGGAATGGATCTGTCCATTAGGAGAGAGTGTCCACAAGTTTCTCTCCCCTGCCCTCTCTTCTTGCCTCTTGGAGAGCTCTTCCACATCCCTGCACCTCTGGATTTGGCCTCAGTTTCTCCCACACAACATTTGTGAGGACTTGATGTTGCTGTTGATTGCTCTGCTCTGTTTCTTTTGAAATTCTACTCCAAACTTTTTGGTGCGCGCAGCAAGGAGGGTAATTTCCTTCCATTTGAGGGGCAGCCACAAGTCAATCTCCCCTTAGTTTTGTTTCAAGAGATTTGTGATAAAAGTCTTATCTTCAAAGAAACAGATTTCTCATGGAGGTCAATGCATGTTATAATTTTTGTTGTTTACAGGTCAATAACTGCAGCCTACCATTTTATTAATTACACAGCATTGGGAAGGATTTGATCCCCAGATGAGGACAGCAGACCAGGGACCCTGTGAACCCAGTGAACAACCCTGTCCCTCCACCAGCAATGCAGCCAAAATGCCCAGGAGCGAAGCTGCTCTGCTCTCCAGAGGGAAAGTCTCATAATCCCAAATGTGAATCTATTTTACACCCTTTGACAGCCTATTACCATAGGACCTCAGCATTCCACAGACCTTTGACACATTTATCCTCAAAACACTGATCCAGCCTGCTCTAACAGGAGACCAAGTGACCATCCCCACTTAACAGGTAGTCAGAGGAGCAGAAGAGATTTCCTCAAGGTTGTTTAAGACAAGAATGGAGAGGTGGAGCAAATCGCAGCCCACTCCCATCCTTCTTCATTAACACTAACATCTTTAATTGTCCAGGAATATCCTGTGAGCACTGCAGACTCCAAGGTCTACCTTGTGTGCATAAACTCTCCCCCTACTTCCATGTACAGATGTGGCTGCTGGACAGCCTTCTGTCTCAGTGCCAAACCTTGGCTTTTAGGTCTTCACCATGAAAGACATCACGTTTTCCTGCTGCTCAGGGTGAAAACCTGGGATCAAGGACAGATGAGAGTCCAGCTCAACAACTGAATGATAAAACGCCAGATTCTCTACAGGTTTGGTGATTATTTAGATCTAAATCCTGTGAATCTGGGAAATTAACACTCAAAAGCAATTGAAGAACTTGAAGGAAGAAACAAAGTATGAAGATACCTAAACAATCTTCATTTTGCCCTGTATTGGTCCCTTTCAGTAATTATGTTACTGTGATTAAAAAGTATTTGTTGTCATCCCAGATTATACTACTTACATTTTTAATTGTTAGTGGTGAAAGCCTCATCTTCCCCTAATTATAACCTAATTTCTCCAAATATAGCCTATGCAGAAAAATTCAGGAATTTTGACTGTATAGGGGTTTGTCAAGTCTTCGTTATTCCCTTGCAAATATCACTCAGAACAAAGAAAAAAATGTAAAATATGCTGCATCTCTTAAAGAAATCCCTTTTGATCCTTATAATTCATAAGGTATCTAATGGATTTACTTTTCATTCTCTGAGAGTAAGTGCTGTGCATTCTGGAAAGAAGTACCCTTTCACACTAAATAAAAGCTAAATTCGTCTTGGAAGGGAAGCAGAAAGCAGCCATTCCTGGGGAGCCACACTGAGTGCCTCCACCTCGCACCTCCATCCCGCATAACCCAGCTCAGGTCGTGACTATGCAGATTGAGCTGTAACCTCAGACAGAATTAGAGACATTAAAATGCCTGTGGAGCTAATTGCATCTGTGGCTGATGCTCAGCTGCTGAATATGGGCAAGACAGAAATCTGTTACCAAGCTGACCTTCCCAAGGAGGTACCTTGAAAAGTTAGTCCAGTGTCCTAGAAAAGACGCACAGCACTTGGGATCAGTTTGCAGAGTCCACCATGCTGCGGTATTAGATCCACAACCTCAACATGCGCCTAGAGGCCCACAGGAGCTTTATCGCAGGGCGCCCTTTAGCAGCTTCTTCCAGGACATGATGAAACATATCCTGAGAAAAGCTCTTGAGCTGGAAGAGGTGGCCACCAGTTGGTCCCTGGACACATTCCCCAGGCTACTCATGAATTTTCAGACCTCAGTTATAAATCATCTCTTTTGCTGGCTGAAGAGCCCTGCTCACTCCTTCCTTGTATGAATGTCTAGTCCTACCTTGGGTCATCAGAAATGGAAGGTTTCTGCCTTTGGGCCAGGCTGTCCCATCCCATGTGGCCTCAGACCTGGCCACCACAGGTTTGGCAGCTCCCTCCAGCTCAACCAGGCTCATGCCATAGCAGCTACCACCTAGCCGTGCCCATGTGCTTCCACTTACTGCCCTGTGTGGGTTGCTCCATGATCAACTGGTTCAGCTTGGCCAGTCCAGCCTTATATTTGCAAATCCTTTCCTTCCCAGGGGCTGGGTTTGCAGGCCTGAGTTTTGTTTAGATGTGTTCAGATTATATCTCAAAAATGGATGTAAATGAAAAACTTGCTTTTGTGGGAACCAGAGGGTTTATTCCAACTGGGCCACAAAGTGACTCCCTAATTCAAGATCTTTTGCTGCTTAATTCTAAAGAAAAGGCTTTTTTTGGTTTTTTTTTTTAGATGTGCATTTTTGCAGTACAAAAATTTCTTAGAGTTACAGAGTTACAGGGCTGACATGTGGGGAGCAGAACTGAATCCCCTTGTTTAGCTCTAGACAGCAAAGGCTCTGAATTGTGCCAGGATGGGTTCATGACTGGTTTAAACCCCTCTAACTCCCCAGCTGGAGCTCGCAATCAGTTGGCTGTGGGTAACACAGCCAAAGGACTCGATCTGATTTGTGCTTGCTGGGTCCAGCAGCACAGAGGTGGGAGGGCAGTGAAAGGGTGCCCGAGCTCAGGGTCACTTCCCGTACGGCAGGTCCCACCTGGGATCAGCCCACGGGGACAGGAGCTAGAATAAATACGAGGAACCTCCTCAGGGCTTCCATCCTCTGCTCAGGAGAGGCTTTTAAGCTTGGATCCCTGCTCACCTGCCCTGGCAGAGCAGCCCTATCCTGCTGCCCACCCCCCCCACCACCCCCTTAGCCCCCCACAGGGATTGCTCTTTGCTCCAATAGAATTGGGTTGTTTTAAAGAGTTTGCAAACTGTCAGTTTAAAAGCCTTGAGCTGGAAGGTTTCCCTTCCTCCTCCCAAGCCCAAAGGGAGAGATAAGATGAAGGGCAGTGCCGGGAGGACCAAGGAGCCCCCATCCCTCACCCCAGCATACACAAGCACGATCTTCCTGCCTTCTGCTGCATGGCCCCACTGCTCATGGGACCCAGCTGTCCAGACGGTGAAGAGTGGGACAGATCTGCATGCAGAAATACCCTTGGTGTGAACCACAGGTGATGTTTCAGGTGGGCTTAACAGGTCTAGCTTTGCTTCTCAAGTCCCACAGGCAATGATTTTGCAGTGCTGCTACAAGCTCCCTGTGTTGGCGTAGGCAAGCCGTAGTGTTTCTCTATGCTATTTTCTTCCTCAGAGAATAAAACCAAGCTAATCATCCTTCTGCCCTCTGTCTGTCCTGCTGTACCAGCTTCGCAGATGGCAGATGGCTGCTGCCACCATGGGCTGGGTTGGAGCCCAAATCGGCTGGGGGTATCGTGGCGCTCTGGTGCTGCATGGCAATCACAGCGAGGACTGGCAGGGAGCATCTGGCTCCTGCGGCTGGGGCCGTTGTCTTCACCAGTGGGAAATTTGCACCCACATGTTCAGAGAAAGCAGCAAGGAAAAGACAGTAAAGGCTGGGTTGGAAAACGTGAAGGTGAAATAACCTCCTCCCGCACACCTAGTCTGTGTTGGAGGTAAGGAAGCTCCCCTTGTGCATGCAGCTCCCTCTGCACCCCGGTCTCTACCAGGCGCTTGGCTCTGGGTGCACATCTCAGCGGGCTGCGCCTCAGGCTTGCTGATCCACCGCACAGCCTAGCAGGCGTCACTCCCGCGCCAAAACCTGCCGCCGCTCCCAAACCAACGGCGTTGCTAAGTGACAGCTGATTTACCACATCGCTTACCCACCCTGGCACCGCAGGAAAGCAAAGGAAGAGGTACAGCCAGTGCTGGCCAGACCTCAACCCCGACATGGCCAGGCAGTGTGTAACCCACATCTGGACAGGCCACCTTAATCTTTCGCTATCTGGTGTTTAAGGTCAGACCCCAGCATGAAATGGAGCAGGCAGAGAGATTCAGCCATGCACGCCAGGAGCTGTCAGGTCCCATGGGTTGCGGTGGGGATCACCAGGCAGCTGGAGAGTTTTCTCCATTTGTGCCTTCTCCTGCAACAGCAGCACCTGATGCTCCTCTGGCTGCAGGTGGTGCAACCTACAGAAGGCTGAAGGGAAAAGATGCCTCCCTGCAAAATTTCCTATGCAAAATTAGTAGGGAATGGGGTTAGGATTAACAAAATATTTGTTTTCAAGTGCCTCACCTGAGCTTCAGTCTCTTCTGTATGAAAGGAGTCAGTGAAGGAGTCTTCCTGTAAGGGCAAACCTCCACATTTCACATCAGTGCAGAGTTGTACCACCCCAAGGGAATGGGGTAGGACACCATCTTAGGTGGGAGTGTCCAGGAGAGAAGCACCATGAGAGGCTATTGACAAGGCCTCTCACAGCTCTGGGCTGGAGCCAAACCAGTAGTGTCATAATGCCGTTCCCATCCAAAACCCATGCTGACGTACAGCAGGGTGAGCTCTGGGCCCATTGCCAGGGGAGATGGCTGAGCCGAGAGGAGCCCGAGGTTGGCTCTTGTGCAGGAACTGTGGTGGCTTGCAGCTTGTTCCATCACTTCACACAAGCAACAGTTGTTACCTCTGGTAGGGACACTGGAGCCTCTGCAATGGAAAACAAGCACTGTTATCCCCACCTTGCCAGTGTGGAAAGCAGCTTACTCAGAAACATCGTGTGTCCCTAGTTTCCAAATGAAAAGAGGCTTCTGTCCCTCGGTGTATTAGACTCAAGGTTTTGAACTTGTTGGCTAATTTTTAACAAAACTGGAGAACAAGTTTTGTGAAAACAGAGAGAGAGACGTGCACAGGCACACAAAGGACCGGTCAGTCAGCACACACACATGACCAAGGCAGGCTTGAAGAATGTCCTCTGTTTCTGCTGTTACCCCAAGGCTTACATATGCTAATTAAAGCCTGTGGTTTTAAAGGCAGAGTTATACCAAGCACAGCACCAATGTTAAACTGCAGAGAGCCACAACTTTTCCTAAAGCAGTAAGTCTCTCCCTTTTGGGGTAGGCTTGGAGGAGCAGCACACAAAAAAAGTCCAACATAACCCCAAAAATCTCATCCCATTGAATCATCAGATGTCCATACAGAGCTAGTAAGAAGGCAGAGCACCGTACCTTTCTGACTTGACATTATTTGTTCATTTATTTATTGCCCTTTCCCTGTGCAGCCAATGGAAAGAGATGGATCTGCTTCCCATGGCCTTTCTTGCAGCTGAGCCGAGCAAGCAAAGGTGACACCAATGTTTTTAGGACAACGTTAGGACACATTGCACAGGTTAGGGGCCACTGTGTGCATCTAATTTGATGGCTGACCTCATGCAGACTTGCACCTAGCTCACACTACCACAGGGATGGCTTTTGGCAGGGATCAGGGGAGCAAGCCGTGGGGGCAGCACCTCTACCACCCTGGCAGGGCGGTGGTTCTGCTGCTGTTCTTGATCCCACTTCAGCCCCCAGCCAAGCCCACATTGCAGCTGATCTGCCACGTCCGTGTCACCTACCAGCCCATTGTCGTGGGGTTTGTTTGGCTTTGAGACTAACATGGAGAGTGAACCTCTGAGAACACAAATCATTTTGTGTTTGCAGAAGCAAGCTCCCCACCTGGATTTCCGCTGATGAGAAAACAAGATTCCCTGAAGGATTTTTGCCTGTAGACATTTACATCCTTAACACTGTTTTTTTCTCATACTTGCGAGTATTTTCCCAGTGGGTTTTTATTTTTTCCTGGCTGTAAGAACCTCTGGCTAAGGCATGTAAACTGCTTTCTCCTTTCCATGCTGCATGTGCTGCATGGGTGGGGTTTTTAATGGTTTGTTTAAATTCTGGCAGCTCTGCCTGCTTCTGTCCTGATCCCCATCCTGCAGCCTTCAACCTGCAAAGCCTGTTCAAAGGGGGCCGTGAGCTCTCAAACACCAGTGCGTCTCAAGTCAGCTTGTCGCCAAAGAGGAACCCCCCATTGATATATCCCACATCTCCCTGGGGATCTGGATGGAGTCAAAGAGGAAAGGCAGGGAGCAAGGGGCAGAGCACACCGGCTGTCTCAGCATCCCTCTCCCTCAATGCCAGCTTAGTCTGAATTAAGAATCAGCATAGAATTATAACCCTGGGGTGTGTTACCATACTCCTATGCAGCGAGAGAGACCACCACTTGCTATCAATGCCTGCTTCCTGCAGCCAGGGCCTCCACAACAAGGATTTAAGGGTTCCCTGAGCAAATGGACTCAATATCTTCTTGAGTTTGTTCCTTGGGTGTCTTGCTGCTTCATATCACTGAGGGATAGGACTAACAAGCACCCCAGCGGCTGGCTAAGCTGCCAGGGCAAAAGTTTTCAAGCAAAGGACTGGAAATGATTCATCTTACCAGGACAGTGAGAAATAAACCCTGCTGCTGCGGGCAAGGATGAAAGCCACCTCCCTAGGAAGGCAGAGGGGAGATAATGGTAGCTTCGAAGCCCTGCAGTCAGTACCTCTTAAGGACAGAGGGAGAAGGACAGATGAAGGAAGAGAAAGGGAAACCTTTTGGTGGCAAATAACTCCCTGCTGGGAGGAAATGCTGCATGTAGGAGATGGAGAGAAGTGACAGGACAGAGACAGCCTTTGGGAGGCGGCTGAAGGCAGCTGCCCGCAGCTCTGCCTGCAGCGGCTGTGAGCAGAGAGTGATCTGCCAGCCCTTTCTCAGGGATAAGAGCTTCTTGAGCAGAGAACAGCAATACTGCAATCATACAAACAAGAAATGAAGACAATTAGTCAGTCAGTCAGTCTGGTACTGGTTTACCTTGCCATAAAGACTGTTTTTTGGCGCACCCACAGCATCTATGTGATCTTCACTTCCTTCAGGCAGTGAAATGGAGGTGTTGGGTGAAGCTGAAGCCCCCCAAGCCAGTTTCCCCATGGGTCCCCAGAAAAGGGTGTTGCAGCAATGCTGCACTGGGGCTGGGGCAGCTGGGACGCCCGTGTGGGTCCCAGGCTGGGGCTGCAGGTGCTGGGGTCTCGGAGGTCATCTGAGCAGGACTGGGGGGACACGCAGAGTGTGGCTACTCTCAAACACCGAGTTGTGTGTGCAGATGGGTGTGCGTTATGTCTCCTCAGCCCTGGGGATGCCAATGTGCCACCACTGCTTGGGGGGGTGGGGCAGAGCCCCTGTGTGTATATGCGTATGTGCACGTAGGTATCTGCCAACTCTCCCCAGCCCTCTTCAGAGGAGGGAGATTCATCTGTGTGTGTGTGCACATGTGAATTTGTGCATGTGTGTGCATATGTGTATGTGTGCATGCACGTGTATGCACATATACAGGGGGTGTGCATGTGGATGTACGCGTATACAGGGGGTATATGCATGTGTGGGGGTGGGCGCATGCCTCTGCAAATGTGTGTGCACATAATTGTGCCTGTGGAGATGGATGTGTGCATGTGGGTGCGTGTTCGTGTGCACATGTGTTTGTGTATACATATATATATGTGTGTGTACGCACCCAGGTGTCTCACCGCAGCCCCCAGCCCCTGGGCACGGGGTGCACCGCCTGCCTGCGTGTGTGTATGTGTGTGTGTCTGTGCCATATCTGCGTGTGCTCGCCCGGCTGCGTGTGCAAGCCCGCCCAGCCACCCGACCGTGCCCGCGGGGGTGTGCGTGCCCCAGGCTGTGCGTGGCGGGGGGCGGCGCCGGCCCCGGCCCCGGCCCGGCTCCCGCAGCCGCGGCGCCGCCCCCGCTCCCGCCCCGGCCCCGCTCCCTCCCTCCTTCCTTCCCTTCTTCCCTCCCGCCGCCGCCGCAGCCGCACCGAGACACAAAAAGCGGCTGGGGCAGGGCTGGGCAGGGCCGGACAGGGCCGCGCCGGCACCATGACGGAGACCACCAAGACCCACGTTATCCTGCTGGCCTGCGGCAGCTTCAACCCCATTACCAAGGGCCACATCCAGATGTTCGGTCAGTCCCGCCGGGACCCCCGGCAGCGGGGCGGGGAGGAGGGGGGGGCGGGGTTGCACCCCGGTGTGTGGGGGCTGTGGGGAAGCATTTTGGGGGGTGCAGCCCCGCTCCCGGGGGACAGCAGCGGGAAGGCGGGAGCCGCGGGGCTGCTGCGGGGCCGCCCCGACCGGGCGCTGTCCTCTGCGGGCGGTGCTGAAGCCGCCACGGGCGGAGGCCGACCCGGGCCTCGGCCCCCGGCCACACCGAGAGCCAACAGCAGAAAGGCTGGCATCCAGCCCTGGGTTATGTTTCCCTTAAGATAGCGGGATTCCCCCCCGTCTGCCCTCACCTTGTCATGCTCCCGCCCCCACAAACCCCCAGGGTCGGTCCTGGCAAGGGCTCCTGGTGGTGTTTGTAATGTTGGGTCTGCGAATCTGCGGTCGCTGCAGTACTTTTATAGCCTCTCTGACTGGGGAGGGAGGGAGGGACCGGACCAAGCAGCTAAAGCCAGGTATGGCAGAAGTGAACAAAAATATAGGGAGTTAATTGAAATATTAAAACACCCAACCTTTAGATTGATAATAGGTCAGAGGAATCCGAAATGGTTGTGTGAGATGATTGATATTACTGAGCATCCATCAGATGATCCAAATGACGGGCATGCTAGAATCACTGCTACAGCCTGTTCAGGCAAGACAAGAGGGAGGGAGGGAGAGAAGGATGGAGGAAGGGCAGTATCTATCAAAGGCAGTCTGACATTCCATAAATACTGAAGGTTTGGGTAAAGCTCAAAATGCCTGGAGATCCCTATGCAAACCCCTACCTGGGGTAGGGAGGAGTCCTGTGAGGGTGAAGTGTCCACTGCAGACCACTGAACAAAATGGGAGCAGAAAGACCAGCTCCTCTAATATCCCTTCTCAGAGTGCAAAGAGAGGAACCATCCTTGATGTCTGATAGGAGATTTGAGGCTGGGGAGCAGATGCTGAAGGTCTCGTGCTACAGCTGGAGAAGCATCCCTGGGGTTTCTAAAAGCTGTATGTAAGTTTCTAAGTGCAAAAATAATTGAAATCAGCTTGGGGTATTTCTGCATCAGATCTTGTTTTCATGGATCATAATGAGTTGGGCAGCAGGCTAGAAAATGATGGTTTTCTAGATGCAAATGATCATACTGTTATTCCATTTCATAAGTGCCAGCAAAATGTAGTCCCGGACACCAATATACCTTAAACTTCAAAAAAATCCTATTCGCTAAGCTAAAACCTATTGCGAATAACAAGAAACAAGAGGAACTGCTTAAAAATAAAAAAGAAAATTAAATGAAATTACAGGGATGTGGTTGATAGAGGCAGCTATTGATAAAACAGATTTCTATAATTCACATTATTTAGTCCTAGATGATATTTTGATTAAGAAAAGTAATATTTAAAATATCATTGTGGTCCATATTCAGTGGAGTAAAAACCAGTAACAAGATATATTTTAGAAAATAAGGATCAGTGAAATATTTGTATGCAGTGTGTGTTTTTAGTAGACTCCTGATGAGGGGTTTTTTTTGGTTCAGTACTGTTCTGTATCTTTATCAATGGCCTGGAAGAAAATATGTAATCCCAGCTAGTAAAAAATACCAATGACCCCAAAGTGGGTAGAATAACAATTAACAATGGCAACACATCTGTTGTGCTGCCTGACTTGGGTTGTTTGATAAAAAGGGCTTGTTCAAACAGTGAAGTCAAATGCAAAGTCATATGTCCAGCAAGGAGGAACGCACGTCAAATATAAACAACAGGCAAACAGCAACTGTGTCAAGGACTAAGGAGCGATTGTACGTAGCCTGCTGAATGCAAACTCTGTGTGATGCTGTAAATAAAGCAGCAAATGCAATCCTTGTAGATATAAGCAGGGGAATATCAAGCAGAAGAAGAAAGGTGTATTATTTTCATGTACAGCGTTAGCAAAACCCTTCTTGAAGGAACAGTAACAAGAATTACATTATCTCCAGAAACCAGGCTTTGTGGCAAGAGTCTAGAGAGGCTCAGTCTAGATCCATCCGTAAAGATGTTAAGGAGCAACTTGATCAGGGCCTTTAAGTATCTGCTTGGGGGAGGGATCTGTGGTATGTGTTGGAAAGGGGCTCCTTTAATGAGCAGAGGAAGGACTGGTGAGATGCCAGGAGCAGGTTTGGATACCACACAACTTCAAAATACAAACATGGTGTGTGGTTTTTAGTGAAGGTAATCAAGTAGTAGGAAAAAGTATCTGGATACCTGATGGCTTCTCCGTCACCTGAAGGCTGTAAATCAAGAGTCAGACGTCTTTCAGGAAGACATTTTTTAGCTCAAAGAGCTGTATGGAGATTTTCTATGGATATGTTCTGTAGAGATCCTGGAATATAAGCCTTGAGATAACCAATAGGGACAAATGAGTCTTCTACAAGGCAAGGACACAGAATTTAGCTTAATCTCTGTTCATTTTTGTTTGAGGAACACTCCCCTCCAAGTGTAAAAGAATAATTATGTGAAGCCGTGGGAATCTCAACCAAAATCTGTGTTACTCATTTAGCTCTGTGCTATATGAGGCCAACCAAAATAGTACTCCATCCTGTAAATGTTGTATTTCAAACAGCTGAATTTGTGCAAAAATATTGTCTTTATCTTTCAGACAAAAATTTGGGCTTCATGAGCCTGTTAGGAGGACTTTTTGCTTAACAGAGAGGTACAATTTTTCTGTTCAACACATGGCACTAATTAAGCCAAAAGGAAGTATAAGATTTACAGTGCTGTGCCACAGTAGACATAGCATTGTATGCCAACCATAATTTTTCTCAGTCTGGATCTTACCGTGTTTTATTCAGGCCAAAAGCCAACCTTTTCCTGTAGGATTTTTGCCTGAATAGGAGATGGGTTAATTATTTGGAAGTTCTGGGGGAAATGTTCCCACTGGGTTATTTTTTCCACCAGTCATGTGAATTTATCATCATTATCCTTGGGTTTCCATATAGCTGAGATTCTTGTTACAACTCCAGACCTGCAACTGCAACCACCAGTGACCCTCTCAGCTGTGTGGAGCTGAACTTACTGCAAGAGGGCTCCCTCCGTCCTCTGTCAGTTACAAGGCTGTGTCAATAGAGCTCACCAAATGAGGTTGATTCGTGTCTGTGTATATAAAATGAATACCATACATTACCATACACATAAATTAGTAATTAGCATAAGATATATAACATACAATAAAAAAGGTGGTGAGATATGATGCTATAGAGCCATCCATACCAAGGGGTTGAGACAAACACCCACATAGCCCTGAAAACACTCTGAGTTATTTGTGGTATCAGATGTGCTTTGAGATATACGTATGTTCTGAGTCACAAATTTGAGTTGTATTTTCTAGCTTTATGTGGCTATGAGAAACAGTTTAGAATGCTAATGTGGCAGGCAGGAAAGGCAGGAGGAGAGAAGAGGCCAGAGGTTGTTTCTAAACCTTGACATGAACATTGGTGGCCTTTAGCCTGAAATGAAACCTCATTTATATACTAAAGAGGTACAGAGAAGGAAAAGCAGATCCCATGCAAAAAGTCTTAATAATTGGAGAAAAATAAGATTTGGAACAAAGTCCTGTGTTAAAGCCACATGAAAATCCCACCACTGTTTGGTGCTGGGGAGCCCAGCTGCTTACCTCAGCCGGCACAGCCGGCACACACCCAAACTCAAACCAATTCACTTTGTTTTTCCACTGACACTCAGAGAAATACTGAGCACGGGGTAGATGCTTAACCATCCTCCCCTGCAGCTGACTCAGGAGGGGAACCTCCGAGACGTCCCCACATTGGCTTTGGCATCCCTGTGCCGAACCACTGGGGACAAGCTGAGTGGCACATCACCGCCAGTAGCGGGATTTGCTGCCTAAAGGACATCTCCCTCTGTCTTGGCCTCACCGCAGTTTGCCTACTGCTTCCTTCCCATGCAAGTGATGCCACCCGAAGGACAAAAGCCAACAAACCAATGTCAAAAGCGAAATCTAATCCGCGCAGCCCTGCTAACACACCAAAGCCTGTGCTGGCGCTCTTCCAGTTGATGAGCTTTTGCTTTCTTTGACAATTAAATCATTTCCCCACCTTGTCCCAGCTCAAGGAACCCCAACACAACAGTGTTCTCCTCCTGCCTGGGGTTCAGAGCATGAAAACCAAAGGGCAGCCCTGCAGAACAAGATAGAAAGCATATTTTTCAATAAAAAGAAGTGGGTCACTTTGAAGGCGGTCTTGGGTAAAATACTGGGGTTAAAGGCATCACCACGCAAGGTCAGAGGCTCGAGGTTTTGCATGGTTCTCCCTCCTGGTGTTTCAGGTTTGGAGAGGGAGGCAACGGACTGCCAGCGTTGGAGGGAAGGTGCTGAGTGAGTTTCTTCATAGTTCTATAGGGGAAAGGGCTTGTCTTGTCCTGTGCATCTGTGAGAACTGGAGGGTTGTTTTGATGATTTCTGCAAAGTGAAATATGAGGGGTTTGGTGTGGAGAGGTGATATCAGGTCGATCAATACGCAGTGTTTCGATATTGATTTTTTTTTCTATCTTCTTTTTATTAATTTTTCTTCAATTGTAGAAGAAAAGACCTCTCTGTAAATGCCCATATTCCCTATTTTGGCATGTTAGACTTTTTTTTCCTCCCCTTTTTATTTTTCTGAAATTCCTCGCAACCCATCCTTTCACATGCAAACTTCTGGCTTCAAGGAAGCGGCCTTGCTCACCAAACGTGATTTTATTTCTGGCTCACTCTAAGAGCAGCCTACCACAGCTTCATCTCCAGGGCTTGGGTCACCTATCAAACCCAACCCTTTCCGACACATCTCCAGCCCCTTTTCCACCTCTGCTCCTCAGCCTTTAATTAGGAGAGCTTTACTGGGGATGTTCCTGTCCTTGCAGAGGAAGATTTCAAGCCATCCTTCCCCTCTCCCAGCTGTACGGTGCCCATGAGGTCCAGCGACGTGGAGGCTAGGGCAGCGGGGATGCTCAGAGCTGGGGTCAGAGGCAGCAGTTTGGGTGACCCCCAAGGAAAGGGTTGGGACATTATTATTTGAGTCTGTCAGAAGCACTTGTGTCTTTTTACAGCTATATTTTGGGGCACTATCAAGCATTTGATAGCAAATAGGTGATTTTTATCAAATCTGTCATTTCTGTCTGTATCCAGGGTGTCTCATCTCCTGCACATTGGTTTATGGAGTGATGGGTTGCTCCAGGTCTGCTCACATGGGAGGAAGGGGTTTGTGAGATGCCATTCAGATGTGGCCTTCTCATAGGGAGTCTCAGTACCTTAGATGTTTTAAACCTGTTTGGCCATCGAGTTTCCCACCCACTTTGTTTCAAACAGTGCCAGGACCTGGACTTGTGCAGAAAAACATAGCTGATAGGTAGGGTGAATCTTGAAATTCAGCAAATCTCCAGTATTTTTCCTTTTCCCACCCTTTTTGTCTAACTAGAATTAGATTTTCCCTATGTTCCAGGCATATAGGCATCTGTTATTGAAGAGAGTTTATATTCCAACCAACAGCTGCGTAAAAAAAGTTTCTGATGGAAAATAATGAAAGAGGACTCTGCCATCAAAAGTAAAACTCTCCGTTGCGTGGCTTCTTAAGAAAATTTGAGCAATTAAAAATGCCAGCAGGCTGCTCTTTGATTATTCAACACACCCCTTGTAGAGGAGCAGCACTGAGGTCTGATGCATCACATAAAGAGGGTTTTGAGATGAAGGGATGGAGTAAAGAGGAAGAGGCAGGAGCTGAGGCTTTTGTTTATAGTGTGTTGTTTTAATATCCTGAATTTCAAGAATCACTTTTTTTACTTTATTGAGATGACTGAACTGCAGAGCAGTTTAATGAGAGCATTGCTGCCTGAGATGGAGCTGGGAGAAATGGGTGAGCAGAATGACAGCTTGCCCTTTCCCCTTTTGCTTAAATGCGAATATATCTGCAAATGACCAGAAGCAAAATTCCACCACCACCACCACCCCCATCTAGCAAAAGCTCATCAGGAGCTCGAGAGAGGCTTTGCTTCTGCCATCTGCAACATGAGTAAGAAGTTAAGGCCTCTGCAAGGCTGCCTCATGTTTCCATTTCATCTCCGGGCTGAAATCTGAATGCATAATTAGCCAGAGAAATCGATGGAGCGAGAAGCGGGTAATGGGACTCCGGGAGGACAGCACGGACAGGGAGGGCCTGATTCAGCCCCGGCTTTGCTCCGCATGGTGTCGGCAGGGTTCGGGGAGCTTAGGCAGTACAGGCTGAGTGGCAGCGGGAAGGATCCGACCAGGGGCAGAGCCAGGACAGATGTTACTTAGAGCAGTCTGGCTGATTTATTGGACATGGGGAGTTGTAGCATCCATGCTCACCTCTCAGCAGCTTTTTAAGTTAGTGCTAGCCAGGCTCTGCAACACCATAGAGGAGCTTTCACTGACATCCAAGCCACTGAAATCACAGCAAACAGCTGAAATCTTTCATAGGTGCAAGGGGTCTGAGAGGGCAAGACATGCCCAGCCTGGCCAAGTGCTCCTGGCTCAAAGCAGTGGCAGACAGCGAAACCGGTCAGCGCAGCCTTGTGCAGTAGGGGGTAAGTCACTGGCATGCCTCTGCTCCCAGGACCTGCCCAAAACATGCTGAAACTGCAGTTTCTTGGGTCATGTGCTCGAGGACAGAGCAGCACCGGCAGGACTGCAGTACCCGTGGCTCTTTTGAGTGCCACTATGTATCAGTTGATGTCACATTCCCATTACTTCACCCCATACAGACTCTTTTTGTCATGGCCTTTATCACCAGCTTCCTGCATCTCAAGCACCTCATCTCATCTTTATGACCCACAGAGAGGAGTTTTCCCAAGCACCAGATTAAACTCCATCAATAACTACTCAGGGATTCTTTTAAAATATTTATAAGCTCTTAAATATTTAGCAGTATTTATTACGGTCTGTGAGATATTACATTGTCTCTATGACAATGCCACCTCCCAAAATATGCCATGTTTCTTCTCTTACTTCCACCGACTATAAACAAACCCAGCAGTGAGAAATCTAGTCCTACAACCTCATTCAAGAAAGAAACAGGGGCTCCGCTTCTGTTTAAAAACTGTTAGTGCTCGCTAAGATGCTCACACCTCCTGCATCGTCTTCTCTGACACTTTTTAATAGCAGCCTGTGCTATGCCAAGGGTATTAATTAACTGAATGCTGAACCCCAGCAGTGGCAGCCCATGTCTCTCGTGCAGCCTTGGGCAAGCCACTTAATCTGTCCTGACTGGTGCAATGGGGGGAACTCACATCTTGGCTTTCCCTGCCAGGCTGCTGTGGGTTTGTGTTGGGTATCGCAGCGATGGGGGACATGGGTAGCAGCAGCTCATGATTAGGCTGATCTTTGTGCATCTGAGCAGCAGCTGGCCCAGAATAGACATTCTCACCCCTGCATGCTGTGACCTCCAAAATCTCTTCTGACAGCAAGGCCACGGGGCTGCAAGGGGTCCCCTAAGCCGGGGAAGAAGATGCAGAGGTGCATCAGAACTGGGATCAAGACCACATCCCACCACTGGCAGCCAGGGAGCAAGGAGCAAACAGAAACAGTCCAGCTGTGTTGAATGTGCAGCACAAGTAACCCTAACCTTAACCCTAACCCTAAATCTAACCTCCACCTGGGACCAGGGAGCCCAAAGCAGCTACAGAAAGACCCAATAACCTCTAAGACAGAAGAATCGGCCCAAGATGGAGATAAAGCCAGGGCACCTCTGGACTTTGAGATAAGTGTGTCTTCTCTGGCATTTATAACTTCTGAATCCAAGCGTTCCTGTGGTGCCATGGGTGCTTGGCCAAGAAGGGCTGGATTTTTGGGGTGCCCTGCATGGAGAAAGCCAGGCAAAGCCTGTAGTGCCCATCACAGCCCTGAAAACAAACCAGGGCCAGGGCACATGTCTCATCCCCCTGAAGGAGCATTTCTTACACATGTTGATGGTGTGCAGTCACGCCTGGAGAAGACAACCTACATTGGGAGCATGTTTTTTTCCTCTCCCTTTCCAGCATCAACCAGTTTCCTCTGGTAAGCCTGAGCTGCTGGCTTGGTCATGCCAGCAGAAAACTACTAAATCCATATTTTGGGAACAGAAGAACTTAGTCTTTAGAAATATGTGCTTTGAAGGGCCACTAAAGGGCTCGCCCCAGGAGAAGATGAACTGGGATATGTCTGTGGAGCTGTAGTAGGATACAAACGCAGAGGAGCTCCCCACGGGATGGGTGGAGAGCCTGTCTCTGAGACAGGCAAGGAAGGACTTGCTCAGACCCTGCTTCACAAAGGTTTCTACTTTCATTGAAAATTCAACAGCCCTTAATTGAACTTAAGCCTTCCCTGAGGAGATCACATTTTGCTAGGGCTTATTGGCAAGGGAGGTAAGAAAATCCGGTTTTCCCAGAGAGATCTCGTGAGCTGGGTTGGGGATGCTGAAAGGCATAGCTTTGCTTCTGGCACCTTTGCTTTGTGCCAAGACATCATTGACGCTTCTTTTGGGGGAACAGGAGTCTTGGGAATGGATCTGCAAAGAGAGATGATTTTGCTGAGCTGCGCAGCCAGGTGACACACAGCTTCAGTATCGGAAACACAACATCCCCTTCGTGTCACCATGAGGCTGAAGTCCTACCTTGGCTGCCTATGCCACCCCATGCTGTCACCAGCATTCCCCCAGCCTTTCTGCATCTCCATAGATGGGATATTTTCTGCTTGCACAGCCCTGGTTCAGCCAATGCAGCTCCCTGCCAGGGTCAGCATCTTCAGATGCTTTGTCAGCAAAGACAAGCCATGGGCCAGGCTCATGGCACGGGGATCAGCCCCATGTAGAGGCAACCCAAGACCAGCAAAGAGCCGCCAGGTGAATGCCCCCCATCTCTGCTCCATGGGGAATCGGGAACTTAAATAGTCCGCTCCTGGTAGGGTTGTGATCCTGCCGTGTGTCAGCATGAAGGAGCAGCATGACACGCGCCAGGGCATACAAAGCACTGCCTTTGATGTGCTACAATGGCTTGGAAATGAAAACAAACAGAGCGCTTCTACAGGGAAATTAGGGCAGTGGAAATCAAGCGTGGAAATCTGTTGGGGTTTTTTTCCCCCCTTCATTTAAAACAAAACAAAATAAAACAAAACAAAATAAAACAAAACAAAAAAATGACACTGGGTGACACCAATTTCCCAGCCTGTGGCTGGTTGAGATGGGGATCGGAACCTCTCCAGGGATGAACATTGAGGTGCCTGTCCTACTTCGGCCATGCCACCCACATCCTGGTGTAAGTGAAATATAAGACCATGGCAGGATACTGAAAATGTTCACCAGGTGCCTTTTGCTGCTACCCTTGTCCAGTTTGACTCTATCCATGGGCCCAGAGTCATAAAAACAATTTCAAAACAGAGCAGTCAGGACTATCTGGAATACCCTCCCCTGTGCTTGCTGAACAGTTTATTTTTGCTCCTGATATTTAGACTCTCATCGAAGCCGAGATACAGCCAAAGAATACCAGCGCTGGGCCAGATTCGCACCTCAAACTGATGTTGCTTTGCTGCAGGTGGCGTGTTTACATCGCTTTACACCAGCTGGAGAACTGTTAGCCTCAAAAACCCTATAGGAGAGACGGATTTCAGCCAAAATCACCCCGACTGCTTTCTGCCCAGTCCAGCTGCAGTGATGTTCACTCCCCTGGTTTATACTTAATACTTAAATAAATCCTAGTGCTCAGAGGGGTATTTTAGATTGAGCACTGGCACATTTCAGCACATTTCTCTCTAGAAACCAAGGAAAATACTGCAATGGAAGAGGAAAACTTGCTCCCCTTCACCATGCACCAGCATGCACAGCCCTTTGCTGACTTATGTGGCGGCCGGCTAATGCACCAGCCAGGGAAAGGTATACAGCCTCTCGCTTTTCACTTCAATACCATACGTACAGACACTCTTTGTACCTAGAGATGTTTAATCCTTCTCTGAGGGCTTCTAAGCGAGGTGTTTCAGTGCTGTCCTGCAGCAGGGAGCTCAAAAAGTGTCCTTCTTTAAGCAAAGTCATCTTCTTCATCCATTTTCATCTGCTAAGAGTTGCTTTTACCAGGTTAGATGCTTTCCCTCATCTCACCAGCCCCAAGAACTCTAAGACACCTAGGCAGCAGTTCTGGGTGTCAAATACCAGGTGGAGGGTGGTCCACCTTGGCAGGACTCAGCTGCCCATCCTTCAGGTGAGACCCAGCAAGGTGCTGAGCACGTTACTCCTCTCCCTGTGATACCGGGATGGAGATTGCTGAGCAATAAATTATATCACTTCTCCTTTGAAGTGGTGAGAGTGACAGCACTGTGCTAATCACCTGCCTGGCAGAAAAGTAGGTCCGATTCCTACCTGGAGGAGCTGGTGGCAGCTTCAGCTCAAGAAGCAGCTCCCCATACTTATCCTCATATTTCTCACCTGATGGGCATTGCCTGCTCCTACTGGCTCCACCACAGCAGGATGGGATGCTCCAGGGGGTAAAAAGTTCTTTAGCCTGGGTTGCTTTGCCAGGCTCTTCCTCAGATGTTTCTTCTCAAGCTCTAGGACCTGGAGGGTTTCTTCCTGGGCTCCTATGTGTCTTCTCACATGCACTGCCCCTTGCACTACTCCAGTTCTGAAAAAAGAGGGAAAAATAGGATGCCTTCAATTTCAATTTCAATTACATCAAGTAGACTGTTCCTCTATGGCTTCATCTAAGAAACCCAGATCACCTAGGACCAGCCAGGTCCCCTGCCCAGGTCCTGTCTTGTTGGGTCTCCAGCAAATGCTCTACTATTTCTAGGTCAGCTTGCTGTGACTCAGTCTTCAACCTTTATTTTTTTTCAGTTTGTTTTAAATGTTTAATTTCACTTTTCTGTCATGAAGCCACATGTGGTCAACAGATGGTGATAGCATGAGTCGCATTAGTCATCACTTGGGAGGCTCTCAGAGTTGGACACTGGTGCGGGGCCTGGGTGGGCTGGGAGGTGGGAGGGTCAGGTGCAGCAGCATCACTTCTCTGGGGCCTTTTGTAGCCTCTGCTTCCACCATGAGTTTCAAGGTATTTGGTGGACATTGCTTTTTTGTGCTTACAAAAAGTCATTAAAATAAATGTGCAGCAACGACTGAAGGCATTTAGCATGGAAGTCCATTCCAAATTTATTACTTCTACAATGCCTAGGTGCAGGTATAGACTAACGGAGTCAGGGGGGTGTGGGGAAATGTGTAACAGAGCAATTAGCTTGGAGCTGAAAATCATTAAGCATAAGTCCGCTTAATGAGGTTTTTTATACCAACCAAAACTCTCCTGGGAATCTGATTGAGATCATCTAAGAGGCATTGAGCTTGAGGTAGGACAGGTTGTTTGGGTCAGTGGGACACACTGGGATCTCCCCAGGCTTGCCTTCGGAAGGGTCAAACCCATGATGAAGAACCACTCTCTGCCCCTCCTGCTGCTTCTTCCCAAAAGAGAAACCTCCCTTGAAGAGCGGTTAGGGCTTGTTCTTCTAGTAGAAATGTCATCTTGTCCCTCCAGAAAGTCCAGGGAATGGAGGTGCCAATGGTTTCCCCAGCTCTAACCAAGGCACAGTGGTAGGCAATGAGTTGGTGAAGATGTTGGTTGAGGCAGAGAAAGCGGCCCTGGGGCAGGTGGGAGAGCTGGGCTCTGAGATGAGTACGTCTGATGAATATATCCCTGATTTGGCATTCAGTTATACTTTTTTTAAAAAAAAAAATTTAAAATATATATATACACATACACACCACTCAATTAGACTGAGAATAACTGCTGGCTCCTTGCCCAAGTTGGGCTCAGGGTATGAAGCAGCATTTAGGTCCTGCAAGTGCTGCTAGCTCGAGAATAAAACAAAGTGTGCTGGCATATCTGGGTCACTCTCCCCTGCAGGACAAGGTATTTTAGACAGCAGGAAAGTGCCTGCCTTGCCCTTGGCACCTTGTGGCCGTGTTCTGCCTCCTGTTCAAGGATGTCAGAGGCCAAATTGCTCGAAATGAAAATGAGATACCTGGGAAATGGTTTTGCCTTCTCCATCACTCACGGCTGTGCACCCTCCTCTGCCCTGGCTCTCAGGGAAGAATGATTAAGACTGTGCAAAACTTTCTTGCCTCTCTGTTTCCTTCTGTGTGTTTTTAGAGGGCTAGTGCAGAGTGTGAGTGGCTGCAGCTTCAACCCCCCGTGGGGAGAAGGGCATAAATCAGAGGTGGCTGGTGCAATTCCTCGTTAAAAAAAATAAAAAGGAAAAAGGAAGTCTTAGGAGCACGGATGAACCAGATATAAAAGCAAAGCAAATACAGTTTGAAACTACACCTTGAAAAATTGAACAGGAGGAATATTTGATTTCATTAACATCAATTTAGGTGATGGAGCAGTGCCAGAGGAGCTGAAACATTGTGATTAAATATACTCAGTGAGAACCACCATAAAGAAACATCTCTTAAATAAGCACTGATTTCCTACTGGAGAAACACGATGCTATTTTTTCATTCAGTCTGGACAAAATCATCACTTACCATTTTTGTAGCCCTGGATAATATCTTTTGATTGGTCTTTCCTCACCATCATCTCGCAGGAAAGCTGTAGAGCCAAAGATACTTGAAGTGCATTTGCAGGGGAGGAGAGCAAAGCCGGGCTGGGGCAGCGGAGAGGTGTCATCAGCACTTGGGAAGGGTCCAGGTGTCACCCCTGTCCATTCCTTCCCCAACATAGCAAGGCTAAGGTCAACCACCAGCTACTGCAGTGGTGCTGTGCCGGGAGGCACAGAGCCAGGGAGCCGTGGCTGAAAGCTGTCCACTGCACAAGCATGCTGCCAGTGGGCTAATGCACATCTTTGCAGGGTCCAGTACTGGTAGTTTATTTATGTCAACAATGTTTAAAAGCCATGCAAGGCTTTCTGGAGCATTAAGGACCATTTACACCAGAAAAGAAACAAGCTTTTCTTTTCCAACCCAACATCCTTGCACTGGTGTTGCAGGCTATAAAGCACTCATAGAAAATGAAAATATCAGAGTGTGTTTTCTGGGCTACAGCACAAACTCTGGACGTTACAGGTATTTAACAGGCAAGAAATGGGCTGGGAAAGGGCTGGGAAGCTGTGTCAGAAGACTGAGCTCAAAGGCAACAAATGGGCCAGAAACCCAACAAACCGGCAGAGGAGTGAGACTGAGATTCCCAAGCCTGATGGCTTGTCAGACTAAAATCTACTCTTTCCCAGGCAAAAATCTCTGCACAAGCAGGGAGGGAAGGTTGGGAGCTGCACAGACAGCTGACCATAAGGAATACCGATGAGAAGAGGAATGCAAAGCTACTGCAGGGTCTTTGGCGTTAGCCATGTCTGCAGGGAGACCATGAACCTGGTCCCCACAAGCAGCTATTTTGCATGAAAGACACAACAAATTTTGTCGAAAAAGGTCTTTTCCAAGAACATGGACCTGGGAGTTTGGAGGAAACATCGCAACATCAGAGCAGCCACAGTGGTTCAAAGCGATGGCCCACCAAACCCAGCATCCAATTTCCAGAAACCCAGAACAACCAGTGACATCCTTGTGCATGGAGATCTTCAGCTTAGCCTCACGCCATGCACAGCCCTGCTTTCTTTGGGTTGGAAGACCCAAGGACAGCAGAATACCCAAAAGCAGAAGGAGACCCAAGGACAGCAGAAGACTCACCCTCTTTGCTCTTTCTGTGCCAGCCATGACCTCCACCCCATGTCCCTGCCTGTGTTGCCCAGCTCCTTGCACAGAGCCACATCACTGATCACCCATAGTTTCGAGACGCTGAGACCCACACCTCCTCCTGCACCTGCCAGGAGCACACACTGTGTCAGGAGGCACTGTGACCTCAGCCCAGAGGTGGAGTGAACCACCAGCAGCCCAGGCATCTCTTAGAAGAGCTAAAATGGTTTTGTCTTGCCTTATACAGAGGATGAGACTCAAAGCTCAATGAGCTAACATGTTCTGACAGGCTTGGCTATGGCTGCCTGTCACCCTCATCATTTAACCACCAAAGAATAAGTCAGTCTGAGAAGATTCAATCTGCAAAAAAAAATAAATGAAGCTTTAAATGCAGCATTGTGATTGCAGCAGACACATCTAGAAGCTGCAAACTAACGCTGTGATCTTGTGCCACCCCAAAGCTATGATGCCACCTGGCCTGAGACTTCTGCCACTGTCCTGGAAGCAGGGCTGGCTGCTCCTGCCACAGTGCCAGCCCTGCTAGCGGCACAGCTCCTCTCCAAATAGGATTTGAGACATCATTTCAGAAAACACAATCTTTTTAAAGGCTTTTGCTTTGAAGTGGGTGCCCATGAAGGTCTGGCTTAGCTGACTGTTAGATGAACAAGCGAGCCAGCAGAGCCGCAAGCGAGCAAGCAGAGCTGCAAGCACATAGACAGGCTCTGCCCCAAAACCAAGTGGGAATGGACCAGTTTGGGATGTGAAGAGACACTCTGCAAGTTGTAGGCGAGGCAGGACCAGAAGGCAGGCCTTCCTGTTCCCAGCTCGGCCCTCCGTTTACTACACCATACTGCTGCTTCATAGCCCGCATGTCAGCCCAAATCCTTACCTTGCAGAGATTTACCAGTCAATAATTTTTTTTCCCCCCTGCATATTTATGTTCTGTTTGGTATTTCTGAGGTAGACAACAAGCTCTTGAAACTTCAGATCCCAACTTTTATATGTATATATATACACACATATATTTTGGAGAGCAGCATCGATTTTACAGGTTTCTCTAATGTGCAAGTTAAAAATAATGTGCAAGTTAAAAAATAAATGAACAATTTTGATGGCAGCACAGAGAGCAACAACATCCATCCCCTCCCAGCAGCACAATCCTCCACGAGCACTGTGAGGCCAGTGGCACATCAGCATCCCGCGAGATCTGTCCCACTGAAGCTATCGGTCTTGCTGTACAAACAGGCAAATACTTTTTCTGCCTGCAGTCACAAGAATTATACAGGTTTGCTTGGGTTTCCAGTCCTTTGCATGCCTTTGTAGGACATGAGCTATTTTCTGCCGGAAAAGGTGTTTTATTGAGGCAGGTGGTGGTGGTGGAGACTCGGCATGAGCACCTGAGAGCCAGAGCTGAGATGACATGCACCAACATGGATCACATCCCCTGAAGATGCAGGTTTGGTGCCGGGCTGTTTAAATACAGACCTTGAGATATTGACAGCCAGGTGAAATTGTTGGCTTTTGCCACCAAGAACTCAGGGCAAATTAACACCATCAGCCACCCCTGAGAACATGAAGTGGAGGTTACATGCAAGGAGTTCAGCTCGTCTTAAGAGGGAATTGAAGGAACTTTATAAAGGTACCATACATGAAGGAGAAGGTGTGGAGATGAACAGATTAGTGGTTTTGATCTTCTTTTGGCAAGGAAAATCAAGTTGGGGCAAAAGCGGGGAATGATGAGAGGATGTGTTCATTTAAAACTCAATGGCTTCTTTCTTGTTAGGGAATTTCCTTTTTAGTTCAATTTGCATTTTAAATTGCATTACAATATAAAGGCAGATGCTGGTCCATCAGTCTTGGCTCCTCTGCACACCCAAAGCTCCAGCTCTTCTCGGTGGCAGTGTGTGTCGGGAAGGCTCCACTTTGGCTTTTCCAAAAGTCATGCCTGAATTTTGTTCCTGCGTGGTGGCAACTGGTTCTGAGTGTTTCAATTGCCTTCTTGCATGTGCTTCCAAGGCAGTTAGGATAGCCTTCCCACAAACCTCCTTTGCTTCTAGGCTCATCCAAAACCATTTCTTTGCGCCTTTTAATTCCTCTTCCAACATCATGGCTCAATTCTTTGATTTTTTTTTGTTTTGTTTTTGCCATAAATGTCTCTTGATGCAGTCTTCTGTAACTTATACCCTGTGCATTTTTTATTTTTTTTTTTCAGTCTAGAAGAGGTCTCAGGACATGGTTTCTGTGAAAGATGACAGAAAGAGCAGAATCAGAAAACAAATGGCTTTTTTTTCTCTCTCCGTCTTGATTGAATAACCTTGAAGGTACCAATGGGAAAGCCAGTAGCATCAATAAAGACAAGCACAGAGCATTGGAGAGGGAGAAATGCTGCTGGTAGTCCCTGATTCCTCTTTTTAAAACACAGAATGGTTAAGAAAAAGGATTTTTTTTTTTCACATTTGGCTTTCTGGGCAAGTGGTTATGGAGGGCGGTCATGGCAGGCTACAAGAGGAACCCCACCACACATAGAGTTTTATGCTTTAATTTATGATGCTGGTTCAACTTTAAACCCCCTTGCCCATGCAAAAAAACCCTAAGAATATTAGATTTTCCTGTGTGTGCTCCCCCATAGGGTGCTTCACCGGGTGCCG
>VFFE01004669.1:183301-202409 GCA_008921705.1 Burhinus oedicnemus | reverse complement strand
GGCTTCCCCGGGGGGGGGAAGGGGGGGCCCGGCGTTTCATGTGGCGCGTCCCGCCCGTCTCCTCCAGCTGAGCGAGCGAGGGAGCGGCAGGCGGGCCCGCCGAGCCGCCGGGGCGAGGCGGAGGGGGAAGGCAGGAAGAGAGAGGTGATCGGGGCAGAGCAGGAGCGGGAGACCATGTCCGGGCGGCCCAGGACCACCTCCTTCGCGGAGAGCTGCAAGCCGGTGCAGCAGCCCTCGGCCTTCGGCAGCATGAAAGTTAGCCGTGAGTATCCTGCCGCCCTTCGCGGGAGTGGGTGGGTGAGTGGGTGGGTGTCTGTCTGTCTCTCTGGCCCTGCCGGGGCTTTCCCCCCCTCTCTCCGCCGGGGCGGTCAGGCGGCGGGCGGGAGCCCGGCCCGAGCGGCCCCGGCGGAGGCAGCTCCCTTTCTCTCCCCTTTCCCTTCCCCCCCTCCATTAACCTTGAATAGGCACACGCCGCCGCTTCGTTTGGGGCCTGTTGGATAAAAAATGCCGGTTGGTTTGTCCCTTTCCTTAGCCTCTGATCGCTGCTGGCGTTGTAGGCGGCCTTTTGGCTAATTAAAAAGCCTTCCCCCCCACCTTTGTGAAGCGGATTGGGAGCTCCGTAGCCTGTATTTCCTTCTTATTTCCCCTTCGAAAGGAGGAATCAAATTGCGGGCACGCAGGTATGGCCGTGACATTCACGTTCATTATATGTTTTTAAGCACTCTTGGCTCTGAAGGAGAGGGCTTGGAAGATTTTTTCCATGCACCCGTAGATCGGGTGTGAGCACCTTTTAGTCCAGCCCATTTTAAAAAAAAAAAAAGGAGGGGAAGGAGGGCTTACAAAAGGTGTCTCTCTAATATCCTCCAGGCTCTGGTAAAATGCTCAATAGAGGGGATAAGAAGATGGTTATTTTGACATGTGAGCCTATGGAGTAGTTATTTCAAGCTCAGCATGCTTTTTCCAGTTTTCTGATCAGAGGAATATTTTTAAGAATGAGGCCTGTGCTTTATTCTGCACAGGGATGTTGGAAATTGTGTTTAATATGTGCCCATCTTTCATATTCTAGCTTGTGGAATTAGTCGGTTTATGTGAATTAAAAATATATATTAAATCTGAACAAATGCACAGTGCAAATGGAAGAAGGCCCTTTTCTGAGTCGCTACAGATTGGCTGTATGTTTATAATAGGGAATTTCTTAACTCCTGATTTGAATATGTTCATATTAACAACTGAATTGTTCTTCCAGATTCATATTAATAGCATAGTTTTTCAGAGGTATTTTCCTTTTTCTTAAGAAAGCACAGGGTGGCATCTTTATGGGACCTGGAATGCTTGACATGCATTACCGTTCAATTGATCTATTTGATACTTGCATACGGCCACACCTGACATGGCTCTGTGTGTGCATGCGTGCATATATCGTATTATTTTATGCATTTCATTTCAAAGCGCTATAAGATTGTGAGCTTTTTGACAGATCAGAAATTCCAGTGTTTTTCTGTACTGAAATGTCTTCCACTGCGGTTGAAGCCTTGAAGAGAGCATTGGGCTCGGGGTCTGTAGTGTACCTTGTATCTGCATGATCAGCGTGCCTGCAGTGCTTCAAAAAACATGGGTGCAGTTAACCCACATTAGCAGCATAAGAGTGTATGTTTGATCAGGTCCAGCAGTGGAATTTATTAAGGATTCGTGATTTGTGTGGAGAAAAACTGTGGGTGACTCCATTTTAATTTATTGATTTACTTTATGCGCGTGTGGAATAGGAGGCAGGTCTTGTTGATGAGTATTTCTGCAGGTGGCTGTCTAAACTGAGCGAGGCCTAGACCTGTCATGCTCAGCAACTAAATTTGTCTTATTCAGGATGTACAGCTTGATTCTTGAAAGGTCATTGATGCTTCTTTCCCGTTTATTTGAGGTCAAAGACTAGACAGATGCTTGCCTGTGACGAGGGCGCTAACTGATGCAGACTAACAAGTTTGCAAATATGATTTAATCCCAAGTGTATAACACTGAGGGAGAAACAAAGGCCGTAGCATAAAGCACACACACTTGTGATAACCCCCACAGTCGTTCTAGTCATGTGCTCCTGGTCCTTCTGCTGTCTGGAAAAAAATGTCGGAACAAAGCAAGAGAACCACATACAAGGACTCTGTGGGAAATGCAGTCTATATTTTCAGTTAATCCATCCATGTAAGACAGTCCAGGAAGCTAACTTTTTTTTTTTGCTTTGTAAGAGAGAAGAATTCCTGGGTGTCAAAAAACGTTATATTTTTCTGGTTCTCGTGAGTTTTGGTAGCATTTATGGCATGATGTAGCAAGTTACCTATTACCAGTGTTGAGCGCTTTGGGGGGGGGCGCTCACTTGTGTGGTGAGTTTGCTTGGCTGTTTCATTTTGCTGTATGTTTACAGACTGATACTTAGTTACATTCTGACCCCTTTTGAATGAAAGCTGGGACAAAAGAGTCCTTGTGAGACAGGTGAAAATCGATGGATTTGTATCTTCTGAGTCGCTTGGACATCTTTATTACTTCTGTCTTGGTGCAGGTCTTTTTCCAAGTCATCAGGGAGCAAAACCGGGCTTGTTTGATGTCAGCCTTTTTGCTTTTATTTGTAAGCCCAGAGTAGCGGTGAAATTAAATGATGAAGTCATTCTTGCTCTGATGTCTCTGCAGCTATTGCTGCTCCTGGCTGAGCACTGCAACAGTTACCTAGGAAGGATGGATCCAAGCGATGAAGAAAGGATTAATAAAGTAGTGGAGGAGGGCTCACTGATCCTTGTGTTACCTGGGAGGAGCAGTACTAGAACCGTAGGGTGGTTGCTCTTCTCCCCAAGGTATATGGCGGAGAAAGAGTGAGCAAGGATTTTTCATTTCTTCCCTGCGTAATTTATTTGACTTAATTTATGAGACTTTATTCTCAGAAGTTGGTAAGAAAGCCTGAGCTTTGAATGAAAGAATTGGATGTTACCAACAGCTACTTCTCCTCTGGCGGTTGGGAAGGATGACTTCTCATGCATGCTGCTCTCATTGCTCTGTAATAGATGTTATAAGGGTTTTAACATTTCTGAAGAGTAGGAGCACTGTGGCCTTCTTTTATCTCTTTCAAGCCATATCAGCATCAAGAATACCTTCTGAAATCTATTTTTTGTTTTGCTATTTATAGCTTGGTGGTTTTGAAATTACTTTGCCATTCTTTCCACCCCACCATATGGATTTGTACACTGAAGTAATTCTCAAGTAGGTTATTCTTTGTGCAAGTCTGTATTGCTGGGTTTGTAGGCTTTCCCCGCACAAAAAAGTGCGTGTGCTCATTGTGTTGAGTTTGTCCCTGAACAGGAGGGAGCTGAGTTTCTGGTTTTCCACTTGCTGATACTATCAACCTGCTGGTTATACTATAAGAGAAGAGGTATGAGCTTGAAGCTTTCTTTTGTTCTTCACCTAGTTGTTCTTGCATTGCTTCCAGATGTACATTGTTTCCCAAATGGAACAAAAATAATCCTGCAATATAAAGGGTAGTCATTCAACACATGACCAAAAATATCTGTATAAAAATAGAAGTCTTGAAGTTTGCAGTTTGAGAATTTTCATCTAATGACTGTGGAATTGATTTTTTTTTTTTATTTTATTTTTTTTTTATTCCCCCCCTTCCCTGAGCTTCTGGAAAATAAGTGTTTCAAGTAACACCAAGTCCTTGTAGACAGCAGTACTTATTGTAACTGTAGCCAATTATCTTGTTGGTCTGCAGTAAATAATGTCATGGCTAATGCTTTCCGTGAAGAGTTTTTTGCTCCATGTGAGTGTCATGACTCTGTAATTGTTTATGCAAAATTTGTTAACTTGGAGGGTGAGGAAGGCAATTGGATTTGCTTTAGCTAATTCTGATGTTGTACACATACCCTTGGTTGCAAAATCTAAAGGGCAATCTTGTAACAATTCATTTTGGACTCTCTGGAAGAATGTTACACTGGTGCCAAACTTCTTTTTTTGTTGAATTTTTTCTTTTCTTCTTAGATTCACTGGTTTTTGTACTGTATAATCTCCCAAAAGCACAATAGCTTGGTAAACCTATATTGCTGTGTACTGTTCACACATTGTACTACTGCTGGCATTTGATGCATCTTTTTGTTAGCGTAACATCTCTTTAAAAAGTGGTCATGAAGGAATGGAGGTTTGTTGCTCTTCTAGTAGCCACTCCACAAGTCAGGACATAAAAGTGACTGCTTTTTAGGTAGCATGTGGCGTCTAGGTGACAGTTTAATTTAATACTATGTGATGTCCAGGTAGGTGTGTAGGAAGAGCCTTGGAAAAGAGTACCCTGGGCAACTTCAGTGAGAAGGGCTGTTGAAACTGGCAAAACAATTGAGATAATGCCACCTTCTGTTTCTCAACCCAGTTAGGGTAGGGCCCTCTCTATTGCTTTGATAGCAGTTTCTGCCTAATTGGTTTCTGAAACTGGAAGCCACCCATCCTGCTCTCCTTGCTGGAGAGAGGAAGATGACTCCCGTCCAGAAGCCTGCTGAGCGTTATGTGTCTGGCCGTCGCTGATTCTAGCCCTGTCCAGCTTTCTGACTGCTGCTGGGTGAACAGCTTTCCTCGTGCCTAAACTTGAAAAAATTGCACTAGCGGGGTCAGCTAATGACCATGTGTGCTACAGTGAAAAGCATCTCATGCTATAGTGCCCCAAAGTCATGCCTTGCAGTCCAAAAAGGAATAAAGCAGCTGTCTGCTGTACTTAATTCTAACACTGCCAAACTATTTTCTCTTTATTCATGTCATTAAGGGTAGTTGAGCAGAAAAATAATAAAAAAAGTGAGGCCTGCCAATGTAACCTGTCAAATGATAATTTGACTAATTATTTTGCTGTGTTCCCTGTATCTTGTTTGTTTTGGTTTGTTTTTTTTCTTGTAAGACATATTGGGATTTATCCTGAACTTTTTCTTCTCGATCCATTGCTGTTATGCACACTTCCTCTTCCCTACACTGCTTCCTGGAGGTGATCCCCTATTGTATTATCACTTGATTCACCTTTTGTATTTCTTAGCAATATTTTAACCATCTTGTTCACCTATTGTATTATCACTTGATTCACCTTTTGTATTTCTTAGCAATATTTTAACCATCTTGTTCACCTATTTACACAGCTGTGGAAACCCATATGGCTTATGGAGTATGTTCCTTGACTGTGTGCATCCTGGCTCTGGAAGCTGTTGTATCACTTCATCCGTTGAGAGGGCCTTGTAGGTATCACAAAGCAGTGATGGTTTATGTACTCCGATCTCTTTCTTGGGGTGTACGGAAAGAAGTAGTTCTTTGGCATATATTTCTGAAGACTACCCCACAGACTGAAGGGTTTCCCTCTACTGCACCAAGAGTTCTTTAATTTGGGTATATTATATCTTTAAGTGCTATTTTAGATAGAATATTAAGGATTTTTCCAGTATTGGTGTCCAGTTTACTCATCATAGGTCTTCATAATGTTACAATTTTGTGGGGTATTGCTCTTCCCTCACCCCATGCTCTTTTCTTGAACTGGATGGGTGAATGATGTGAAGAAGACTCAAAGCCTACAGGTACATTTTCTGTAATGAATTAATGCTAAACCCTTCAGTTATTTGAACACATTAGCTAATAATATGCAAGGTGTTTGGAGAACACTTGAAGCCTCTTGGTTCAAGCTGTTGTAGTCTTTTTGTTTTGAATGACTTGATGGATCCCATTTTAAATTGGAAGGTCTGTTACCTTTGAATTTCCAGAAATTTCTGTAGACTTAAGACTTGAACGTTTTTCTGGAGTTCTCTCCCTTTTGTTTTTGGTAAAAAAATTTAACTTTACTCTGAGGACTTTTAGTCACCATAGCTAGTGTGGGAAGTGCTAAAGTGGCTGTCTCCTGCAGAAGCTCTGTGGCTGGTGTAGTTACTTGGCTGATTTCTGAATTTGATGAGCATCAGCCCAGTGCAGCCTTGAAAGACGAACAAAACTTTTGAAGTCATGCAGCTATGAAAAGAAGCTTATTGAAAATTTAAATGCCTCATGAAACAACTCTCCTCATTTTTTTTTGACCCCAGTCCATATAAAACCCAAACTTTTGTCTTGTCAGCACTTCCTTCAGCAAGCTGCACAAATAGGTGCTCCTTTATGTGCATTGAAAATAAATGCTGATTACAGCTTTTACAATGTGGCAAGAAAAGATACTCCCTCAGACATAAAGACTCAAACCCATAGAGTGATGTGCATGTCAAACCCCCTCTCTTTAGGTGCAAAACCAGGAACCTCCTTGGCACTTCTCATGTGATGGAGATTGTTGCCAAAGTGCTGAATACTGCCTTTGGGGAAGATGTAAGTTTGGAGGCATGATGGTCTCATGTGAGGTGTGAGACATGGTAGCAAGATATAGCTCTGCGAGAAATGGCTGCAGTATCATAGTCATGCTAAGGTGAGGTGTTCCTGGTCAGCACTGCTGTTAAACAGAAGGCTAAAATGAAGCTCTACGTGAAGCTTTTGCAAACTAGATTTGGAGAACTGCTTTGACCAAATCTTCAGAATCTGTCCTGTCCCCAGTGGTAGCCGCTTACCATGCTGTACAGAGAGTTGTAGTCTAGATGTAGTCCATGAGGCAGTGCATGTTCAACTTGATCCTATATACTCTAACAGTGCTGCTGTGTAATGTTCTGTGCGGTAGGAGAGATGAAATGATTTCAACAGAAATCCACATCAGAGACCTTATTACAAGCATTTCTATAGCGCCCTCTGAGAATTGTCAAAAATGTGGATGGCCAGAAGTCATACTACTGTACCTCTAAAAGAAGTGGACAGAGATTTGATTTTATTCTTGTGTGATCAGTGCTATCAAAGAATCTTTTCATTAGGTGCTCTTGCCACAGATGACTTGTCTGTTGTTCATAAAGCAAAGCAGTTCATTCTGCACTTTTATCTCTTGCAGACGGGAAGTAGATCTAAGTGTATAAGGCAATTTGTGTTCTCACCCTAGTCTGTCTTGTAATGGAAGAAAGGAAAGTGGTAAGATAGCTTGTCAATGTCAAGCACTGAGGTTTTTTTTAAACAAAATCCATACAGCTACAGTTTCTTTGAAGGGGTGGCACCAGTCCTTGCCTAGAGTACTGCCACTTCTCCATAGCAGCAGACGCAATATTTTCTGGTTTAGTCTCATCAGCTGATGTGCTGTAAGTTTGGTATCAGCACCAGTGCTTCCTGCACATGCACTTGACTAGGGACTTGATATTAACTGGGTGAAAGTGAGTTTCCAAGTATCTTCCACATGATTAATTTCTTGATTATTTGCTAGGTTTCTGCGTCAGTAAAGTGGAGTTAATTTAGCTGAAAGAATAGCGCTGTGGGGTTGCAGAGGGCCTTGGTGCCTGCCATAGGAAATTCACTTTAGCTTGCTTGTAAGAGCTCACAGCTAAGAAAAATACAGTTTTGTAACTTTGTAATAGATCTGAGTATGGCTCAGTGTCTCTTGCTTTGTAGGTTATAATGACCAATGTAGTCATGTTGAAAGTAGTGAATGCCTGCTATGCTGTCATGACAAGGTTGAGTTGAATTGTTTAGAGGTAGCTTCTGTTGATTTTATTTTTGAGTCTGAAAAGTGTCTCTTAAACATAATGTATCATAGGAATGTCTAGTGGTATAGTTACGTTGCTCGATGTGTCTCTTCAGGCAGTTGGGAGCATTTGAAGAAAGCTGTTAGTAGGCCAAGTGCCTGACGGTAGATGATTGCAAGAAGTGACCTGCTGATCCGAAGAGAAAGGGAAGATGTTCCTGATTGATACCACTGAATAAGTAAATGCTGTAGAGGGTGTATGGGACTCAGGAATACTGTGCTGCTGTGCATGCATAAAGATAAGTGTTTGAGTATAGCAGCAAAAGTTGCCATAGGCTTTTGGATCAGAGCACTTAGAAGGAGAAAAGTTGGGTGTTGGCACTGAAGTTGTAACCAGAAGGGAAGCAACAGCTGAGTTTTTCCAACCAAGGCAGACTTCTTACAGCCACAACTGTAGAACCTCGTCTGTTTTGACTTTTTTAGTAGGAATATAATTCTTGTCGGCTACAAGCCCTGTAGTTCAAAGAAGTATCTTTTGCCAGGAATGCAGGCAATTGTTTAATTTTCAGACAGGCCAAGAATATGTTTTGCAGAAAGATAAACTAAAATGTGACCGTTGCTGCAAAAAAGAATTTGATTTTTTTCTTTATGTAGAAAGAGGAGGAACTATCTAGTTGCAGTTGATAGCACCAGTCTGTTTGGTTTTCTTGATTCAAACCCTGCTGCAAACATTTACATAGAACCTGTATTATTATTTGTATCCCATCTCTCATGTGCTTCATTTGTCTTAAGTATCTATTAAAAAAAAAAAGGTAACACAATGAATTGGCCTGTATGAGTGGGTTTCCTTAAGGGAGGAAGGGGACACAAATTCATCAGCCTAAATAAACAGAATATTTGGTTGTTGGCCAAGTAAACATGAATCATTTGGCATAGATCTGTATCCCCATGAATGAAGTCCATAGCTGTAAGTGAATTTCCCCACATTTGTGGGAGGTTGAGTATCAGCAACAGAAACGTTTTGTGCCTTGCTGAGAGAATAAAAGCTTTCTGGCAAGGCATACTTTTTGCAGGTGAGTAGATGTAAGGCTTCTGGAATGTTTTTTTTTTTTTTTTTTATATATACAACTGCTCAATTGAAACCTAAAGAAGCGGAAAATAATGTTGTCCTTGAGAAGATTGTATCTGTTGACCATTTCACTTCTAATCTTGCAGTCTTACTTGTGATTGTATCTACTGGCTTGGGAGCCATGGGTATGTATAGTGTAATGCAGCGTAGTAGTTGCAAGTTAATGTTTTTCTCTGTGTTCCTCAGAATAGAGAAACCTTACTGATCAAATTTCAGTTTTAGAGACTTTGAAATAGGTTTACAAAAATTGTTAATTTTGGATTACATGTTTTAGTAACTACAACGGACTGCAGAGTTGATTTGAGTCTTGCAGAAAGAGTTTAAAGGCCTATGGAAAGCTAGGTGATTTTTTTCTGTTTGTCTGGTTTCATTTTCTAGTGGATCAACTAGTGAATGTACTAGAGACAAAAGCATGAGGTTTGTGCAGAGTGGCAGAACTTTACTATTGCAGAAATTCTGGGCCCGAACTTCAGATGATACTTGTCAGTGGGAGGGCAGGGAGAGCTTTGATTGCAGCTCCCAGAAGGGAAGGTACTGGCTTTTTTATATTGAGCTCAACTTTGAGCTTGCTCTTACTTCATCAGTGCAGTAGGCATGAGTTTGGGGTTGTTCATAGATTTTTATTATGCAAGTGACATGAGGATGGTAGTTGAGTATGTTTGTTGGACTCTTTACATGCCAAAGTAATAAAGTTCACCAGCAAATTTTCTGAATGTCATTCAATCGGGGTGTGTTTTAGAAGTGTAGTTGTCTTAATAGAAGATCTTTGTAGGGTAATGAATACTACCAAATCTGCAAGTCTCTTCTGTTTCATGATAGACTCAACTTCAATGGACCAAAGCTTCTCTTTGACTGGAGGTACTAGCTTTCAGTGTCCATGGAAGCTGACAAGGACATTGCTGGGATCTGTGACAACAAGAGAATGGCAGCTGTTTTCCCAGGTGGCATATTTGAAATGCCCGTGGGATTTTGCAGACAGGTTTAGATATCTGAGGCAACAAACATGTTCTGCGTGGTGTCAGTGCTTTGGCTTTATGCAATAGCCTGTAGAATTTTTTTTTTATAATACACTAGCTAATTTTTTCACTGGTAATGTTTGAGCAGTTCATGATTGACTGTAAATTTTTATTACAGTGGGTCAGCTCTAAAAGGGAGTAGTGCAGAGATGTTTATGCTGTGCCCATAACTCTTCATGATTATACTTCAGAAATAATCATATTGAGACAGTGACACTGCCCACATTACAAAATATCTGGTGAAAGCCTAATTTTCATTTTTACCTGGTGGGATAATTAGAAAATGTAAATTTCTTCTAGAGTTACGTTATAATGTGTAGTAGCTACATATGCCTCTTCGTTTATTCAGACATTCAGGTGGGGTTTTTTGTTTATTTTGTCTTTTGGTTTGGGTTGGGTTTTTAAGAGCAACTGGAGTTGGGAAGGGGTTCCTGGCAGACCAGGTCAAAATTGTAGATTCTGGATGAGAACAAATCATAATACATTGTCCTCTAGTAGCTCCTTTTACTCTACTACTTTTTACGTGTATTTGTGAGTGTAGAGAGAGGCACACATATGCATTGTCAGAAATATGATATGGAGGGGAGGAGATGATCTAGGTTTCTGAGATCTGGAATTTAAACCTAGACCATGTGTGAAGACTTTGCTTTAGAGCTTCCGCTAAAAGCCTTTACAAACTTTAAAATGTTCTGCCAAATCTGGGTTGACTAATTACATTTCTGCAGACCAAGCTTGGGAGTAGTGTTTTAATACTTGAACAATAATTGTTTTGTCAGAAATAGCGAACCTGTTTCTCATTTGACTTCAGATGATATGTTCTGTGACTTGGTAATGTCCTATCCCACTAGCATGAACATTTAATTTTGATGCTGCTAAGGGAGCTCTGAAAAAAGCTGCGTTGCCACCTAATGTGCCAATTCTATCACTCTAAATGCCTTTTTCCCTTTGAGTATTGTGACTATGGGAGACTTCTCTCCTGGTTGCAGATTTTGCATTTAGGTTGTCAGCAAGGCAATTGTTAAACAACATACTGGTAATGGAAATGCAATTTCTGACTTTGATTAAATTGTCAAGATTTTTGTGTGTATGTGGCTATAAAATTGAGTATTTTTAAAACTCATAAGAGGTTAGTTTTCAGGTAAGGACAGTCGCTGTGTGACTTTAAAATAAGGCTGTATTTTCATTCAATGAAGTTAAGAATTTTTGCTATAGGAGGAGGCTTGAGAGACACTTAAAAGTTTTGCCAGTATTTGTAGCACTGCTTAGTGAACCTATAACAGTCTGTGGATTTTTCAGGATATTGTTGCAAAAGCAGAAAAACCAAACACCAAAACCCCCCAAACCAATTATAACCCTACACTTGTAGTAGGTGTACATCTGTCTTTTTTTTTTTTTTAAAGGAAATTATAGTCTCTGTCACTTTTTTTCACTAGGTAATTCAAGCATTATGTTGAACTATTCTTACTGTAGCATTGCTATGACTAATATATGGGAAAAGCTTGGGAATTTGACAATGCTGTTGGTATTTCAAGCTAGGTTTCTGCTAATGTAGCATATACTGTCACAGAAGTGCTGCAAACCTGTGGCCTTATTTATTACTAGTTTTTGTGTTTGCATGGAAGGTAAGTTATTAAATATTAAATATACAACCACCTCATAGTACCCTTCCCCCATTTTTAAATGAAAATACAAAGAGCTGATGCAATAATACTAGCATTCTGCCAGATTTGTAAATTATATGTGAAATGTTCTCCTTTGTAAAATGTACCTATTTGGATATCCTGAGATAGACTATATCATGTAACTCTTCAAATGATGTGAAAAACGGAGCTGATCCATAGTGACATTTTGGAAGCTGGATGATCTGACTTGAGAGTTAGTGCTGCTACTGAAAGTTCAGGAGTGTATTTTCTTCTGTAGAACACAGGAAGGTAGGCTGGTGCAGTTATGAATCACCTTTGCTTCACCTTGACGTAGTATTAAGGAAAAAAAACTCCTTTTTGCTTTTAAAAGAGAAGGAGCTGGAATCCTCTGGAAGTTATTCAAAACTGCCCTTTCAAAAAATACGGCACTCTTCAGATTCTTACAAAGTGACCCACCCCATGGCTGTTCTTTGAAGAAAAGGACATGTAGATGACATAACTGAAACATCTTAAAAGGAGATGAGCCATGGAACGTGCTGGTGAACGGAGTCAACTGTGTGGCATGAAAGTGCTTGTATAAAAACACATCATCCACTAAAAGCTTTAAATGTGTACTTGTATGGAATACTGTTAATTTTTTCCCCCAGTAATTCAGTCACAGCATCACTTTCATTTTTTTGGCTTTATGCAGCTGATAGCTCTTTGTTCCCGTAAGCTGATGTTAGACATGGGCAACAAGATGCAGGGCTGGAGAACGATGTAATTTATTGCTAGGTAAAGCTACTGAATGTGCTTAAAATATATGGCATATGTGTATGTATAATTTAAGCCATATGTCTGCATGCATACCTCCTGTTAATTGCTGTGGTGTTATTCTTTGGGTGTTTGCTTATGGCTGCTCTCAAAGACAGGGAAGTACGTTAGGCAGTGCCTTGATCTGACCTAGTATGTCTATTATTACAAATGAAAAGTCTTTATATTGTCTGTGCTCTTTTAACTGTGAAAGTCAACTTTCACACTGTTAACTATTTTATATATCCTGGCAGAAACTCAGGCTTTTGTTTGGTTAAGAAGGTTCTGCAGCCATTCTAAAATAAATGTTCTTTTGAAGTTAGTCAGGACTCATGGTCAAACTAGAAGGATGTGTCAAGGGGGTTCTGCAGAGATTTTTAAGTGTAGTAGTAAGTTTTTTGCAGCTGATCCAAGTAAGCTTTCTAGACTTGCGGATTGAACTTCTTTCAGAGGTGTTCCAAGGACTGAAGAGCATGCGTTCAAAATGGTTTTGACAAAGCAGTAGGATGACATTTAGCAGGGGCAGATGTTGGTCTTCAGTAAGACTTGGCTGTGCAGATAATAGGGTGGGGGACTGGGAAGGCAGGAGAACTGCAGAGAAAAATCTGGAGTTAGATGTTTGCACAGTGGCCATGAGTCAACTGATGTTGCAGAATTGACAATTTTTTTACTGAATTTATTAACAGGAGTGTCATGTAAAATACATTAACTTAGACTTACTAGCATGCAAAGAAATGAGAAGGCTGACTTCAAGTGCAGCACCTACTTTTGGTATTGTACTGGGAGAACAGTAGTTGCAGGCAAAGCGGAATGGTCAGAGATGTAGAAAATGTGCTCTAAGGGAAAGCTGAAAGCACTTTGGATGATTTCTTTTGGAGGAGACTGAAGGGAGATGTCTTCTGATAATGTTCTCTAAATATGTTAAAGACAGCTGGGAAGAAAAGACTAAGCTGTTGTATTCTTCACTGGAGATGAAACTATTTGTGAACTGCAGCAAACATGCTTTAACTTAGTTGAGTCAACTTGTAAGAACAACGGGAGCACTAGAATAGATTAGGAATGCTGTCAGATTCCCAGCAGTGGTTGTTTAAAAAATGAAGTAGTTTACCAGGTAGTTTATATGCAGAAGTTTGGTGAGGTTTTAATTAAGACAGCTTGTTGTCCCTTATGGTATTGTTTTCTGTCATTCTGGTTATTTCTGCATGGTCTTGCGATGAATTTCAGTTATAGCACACTGATCCTGTTCCCAGCTTCCTGGCAGTTAACTGAATGTGAAGATGAGGATCTGTGAAACTGGCCACAGCTTTAACACTTAAAGGCTACATAGATTATCTTGGAGAGGTTAGCTCCAGTCTGGGAATTTAGCATGGGCGATGACTTGTCCTAGCCTTGGCATGTAGCTCTAATTTTGAAAGAATCATTGAATAGTTTGGGTTGGAAGGGACCTTTAAATGTCATCTAGTCCAACACCCCTGCTATGAGCAGGAACATCTTCAACTAGATCAGGTTGCTCAGAGCCCTGTCCAGCCTGACTTTGAATGCTTCCAAGGATGGCGCATCTGTTGCCTCTCTGGGCAACCTGGTCCAGTGTCTCACCACCCTCATCGTAAAAAATTCTTCTTTGTATCTAATCTGAAAGAACTTCCTTAGCCTTGGAGTTTAGGTAAATGTACTGTATTTGGAAAAGCTTAGTATGGTTGGCGAGTCTGCATTTTTAGTTAGAGGTTTAAATCAGCTCTGAACTTTGTTTTTTGGCATAAGTGCTGTTCAAATGAAAGCTTGCTCTAGTTTGGTAGTCCTGTACTGCAGTTGAGAACCACAGGCTGTCTGTGGGGGGTCTCTAGAGCTTGCTTCATGTGGGTCCTGAGAAAAACAATGCTTCCTTCAATTTTTGATCCTGTGGTTCTTACTTCAACACAAAAAAATTTGGTGCAAGTGAAGAACTGCTCAGAGCTTTAAGCGTAGACCCAGGACCATATTGCAGTAGCTGTGTAAGTACCAAGCTTATGATAGGGAGTGTCTGCCCAAAAGAACTTACAGTATAAGTAAATTATTTTGGTCTATAATGCCAGTGCATGAAGAATATTCATTCCTTAACATGTAACTGTCTATTCACAGTAGTCACTTTAGTTTTTATTTAATAAATGGGCAAGTGTCTGAAGATTGTGTGTAGAAACCAGATGTTGCATAGAATATGAGCAAAGGAAGAAAGTAAGTTCTTGGTCTTACACATCTGTAGAGTGCAGATAGATATATTATTTTCATTTTATTAGTGCTGTGGTTCAATGGTCAAAGATTGATGTGGAGCTTGAAAATCTAAGCATTTCCTCTTGTCAATTCTTTACTCTTCAAATTTTTTAGGGATTTTTATTGGCTTATACCTAGCTCTCTGACATACAAGTAAGAGGGATGTGTGAAACTGGTAAGTCTAGAGTTCTCACATGAGAAACTATAAAAATACTTTAGAGCAAAAATGATTATCTGTACTGGTACGTGGTTTCCCATTTGTTGTGGAAACTTTGACTAGAACTAAACAAATGCTTCTTTTTCTGTACCTCTCAAAGCTACAGTCTTTGGTGTATGTATGAGGTTACTGTGCAAGGCTGGAATCCTGAACGACTGTTAATATAACTTCTTTAAAAATTATAATTTGGTTTTGTAAAGTTCTGTTGATGTATTGCTTCCATATTCCAAGTGATTTTTGAATATGCAGAAATAGATGTCAAATTAATTTTTTTCCTTGTAATCTGCACAAATGAGAGAGAAGAAATGATAACCCTGAATCCTTATGCCAAAGTCCTCCTAAGGTACAGTAATAGTCCAGAATGCCTTTTATTTGTCCCCTTTTAAATCTTCAGCTGATGAAAGGATTAGACCGTTAGCTGTAAGAGAGGGTCTTGTTGGCGACTGTCATACTTCATTTCTAGGCAGCGTGTTGCTTAAGGCTGTGCTTAGTATTTGCTCTGACTTTGACATGCACAAAATAGTCCATCTCTTAGATGGCTTAGACTGTCAGGGCGCACAGTTCTTTTTTTTTGTCTGCAGCTGTCATATGAATGATGGAAGAGTTTACAACTTAGGTATTGTGGAAAACTTGTTCCTCTTCCATGTTGATAGCTGTGAGAGACTAGGGCGCTTCTGTTGACATTCTTCAGCTTCAATGCTGTGATGGTGACAAGTCAACAGGATAAGCTGGCATCAGAAATGGCTTCTAGGAAAGAAGTAAGGTAGAGTCTAACCAAGTGGGCTTCTTTGCTTATTGGAATCATTCAGATTAATTGAGTTTTATGAAAATGGATAAGGCTTTAAAATAAATAATAATACTAAAAAAAATCCCCTGTCTTCACTGAGCTTGTTTTTGATTTCAGGATGTACTGGGTAAGTATGAGACCGTTGGTACGGTAACTGAAATTTTAAGTTAATGAAGTTCTTATTATTGAAGTAACTTTCTTATGGAGAAGAAAAATTGGAGATAAGTACTCGTTCCTTCTCTTCCATATTTATCAAAATATTAGTAATTTCTCTTCACATATAAAGACTCTTCTGGTTTAAGTGGTCGCATCTCACCTTCTTACTCCTTTACCTTTGTAGTCAGTATTTGTGCTTGAAACCACAGGGAACCACAGCTCTTGAATGGAGTTATGTCTGGGAAATGTTGTGCTTGTTTGTAATGCTAGATTTTAGCTGATGGGTCTCACAGGGGTTTTTTGTGGGTTTCAGTTTTATGCAAATGTTTTATAAATATAAAAATCTTATTTGAGGGAAAAGAGTAAGTGGAATGGCACACTTGAAAATGGGTCTGGCTTAAAGAATGCAGCAATGCACCTTTGGATTAAAAAAGAAAGCAATAATAATTTGAAGTTTCAGATTGTACTGATGTCTTAAATATGGGTTTTTTTGTTTGGTTCAAAACTTTTTTTCATACTGGCTTTCGGAGCTTTTTAGGAGGTTGTGGTAGAAGCATATGCCAATGGGTTAAGTTTCCAGATTTGGACTAAAATCGATGTGCAGTTCAGTGGATCCTGCTGGGAAGTTCTTAATTAAGTCATGCAGTGTACCCAAAACCACTGCTTATTTATAGGGGAGAAGAACAGTTGCCTTGGCTGTGAGTGGAGGAGAAATGCTTCGTTGTACACCCTTCAAACTCCTGCAAGTGGGAAGAGAATGTGAAGTCTAAAGTAATTCAAGAAAACCTGAGTAACAGCAGTAAAACTTATACTCTTCTTATTTTGGTGCATCTTGCCTTTTCTATTCTTAAACCCTCTTTAATGTGGGACAAATTCTTACTTTCACTAATACCAGAGTAGAATACTTTACAGGAATATTTTAGTGGCCATGAATACAAGCATCTTGGAAATAGCATGTTGTAATGTGGAGAGCTCATCATTTGGAAACGTGCACGGACAATGTTTTGCACAAGGATGTCAGTATAACTGGGAGATCTGAACAATATAGCTGTAAATGTGGTAAGTAATTCTGGGTAGTGGACTCCAGTGGAGACAGGGACATGTGCAGAGTTGTTGCTGAGGCTACATGTGGAGTACTGCGTGCCTATCTGATCAGTTGGGCTCCACAAAAACGGAATTCAGTCTGAAGCACAAGCCAGGATTATCATGGGAAGGGTGAACCTGGAAGTGAAACAGATGATATTTCTCTTAACTTTAGCAAAATATTTAGGGAGGATGTTGATTGTAATTTTTTTTCCTCTGTAAATACTTTGAGGGCAGAGTGAGAACATTAGTTTAATTATTGCTTTTACTTCCCTCAAGTACAATGCTTATGTAAAAACAAGGACACTGAAGTTATAAAAGGATGTATTTTCTGTCTTAAAAATCTTAAAAATCTCTATTTTCTGTTCTCCCCACCCAAAGGAAAAGATCTTTTTAGAATAACTTTCCTCAAGAGAAGATAAGCACTTTGGTTGAGTACATGCTCAGGGCTGTACAATATAGTTTCCTTCAGCAGAAAGAAGTTGGACTTTGGGACCTAAGAGATCCTTTTCATTTTTCTGCTTATTATGTGTTCTGCTTTCTCATATGAGAAGTTAAAGCTGAGACGCTTTCATGATTTTAAAACGCCACCAACAAAACCCTCAAAAAAATAACTTCAGCCATGCTGAGGGGGACGTTCTGGCATACATGGAGACGTGCTTTGTTGTGGCTTGAAGAGAATGCCTTGGTTGCTCTTGTTAAAGAACAGTTGCGTGCCTTCATCCAGACCACTGAAGTGGCTGGAATAAAGCTAAAATGAATAAATAGAAACATACTGATTTAGCTGTTCATGAACATGTATGGAACGTTCCTTTGTGGCTAGTAGTAACTAGAACAGTCATGTAACTTTATCAGATGTTGAGTTGTCTTGACTTGCATTGGGTTTAGGAGCTTTCTGTACCAGCAGACTTGTTTTCTAGTTTCTCTCCTGTTTAAGATTTGAGACTGGCGCAAAAAAGCGTTTTAAGATGCTTTTTTCCTAAATGTTTTCTGTGAGGTGAAAAGAAGTAAAAGAAACTGTGCCCTGTATTGAATTTGTACAGTTTGTCCAAGTTTTCTACCATTCTTTAAGTGGCATTAATATTTTTTTGTTTTTGCCCCTAGCATATTAGGAATGGTCACAGGCTATTTAGGGGAATCCCTTTCTCATTTTAAAGTCCATAACTACCAGTGTTCACATTGTAATCCAAGCTCAGGGACTGAATGAGCATTACACAATGAATTATGTTTCACTTGAGGTTTAAATTGCTTTTAGCTGTCACTGTTTGTGTGGCCTGGTTTGAAGTTGCATTATTTGACATTTAGAGGGAAGTTGGATGTAGTATCCGACAAGACAGAATCGTCTAGCTAGTGCTACATGTTAAGACGTAGTGGGAACCAAGTTGATTTGAAAATACTGTAGACATGCCTTACCTTGTGCAACTTAAGGTACAGTTAAATTTCTGTGGAGTTCTTGAGGGGAACGTGGTTACGCTGTTAGAACAGTCTTCTGTAAGCCATCAACGTGACAGCTTGATGTCTAAATTCAGTGTTTTACAGTATTTATGTCTAAAGTCAATATATTAGAGAAGAATGTGGGAGAACTGCTTAAGTCATATTTAGTTTTGATTTTTTTTAATAGGGAGAAAGTATGTCAGGTTTTGTGCAGAAGATCCTTGATAAAATTGTAAGCCTTATAATGAAGGCAGCTAGATAAATCAGAACTTGAGTAAGTTTAAGTGCAATTCTACCTCTCCATCCAGTTTTCTCTTCCATTTGTTTTTTTAAATAATAAATTAAGTGTGTCTTCTTGCTTTTAGTGAAACCGTTGTATTTTAGGTGTGATTAGAAGAGTTCTTTCTCTGATCTTACTGACCTCTTTTCTCAAAGGATTTTATGAAGGGAAAAAAAAAATCGAAAACAAAACTGATTTTGGTCAGGATGGCACACCTATTTCCACTTACTGTTCTAAAGTCTCTGACCTACTAACAGCAAAAAAAAAACTTTTCTTGAGAGGTTTTTGTTTCCAGACGTTAGGCAAAAATCTTGCACAAGTTAAAACCGTTAGTGTTGAATGTGTGTTGATTGTGAAAATTTGTTTTCTAACGCTTCTGCAAGTGAGGAGGTTCAGCATCATGTATGTCCAAAACTCATGCCATTTTGGCAGAGGGTTGAATCTAATCTAGTAGTGAAACAGCAGTAAAGTTTGTGCTATGTTTCCAAGTGTAGTTAGCCTTGATGAGCTTTTATTGGATCATGACTGTCTAAACTTTTATGTATTTTGAGTCCTGTTGGACTTTGATAAAAGTGCATGGAAGTGTCTGCTTATCATGATTTATTTATTTTTAATGTACTGTTGAGGTGTGCCAGTTTTCTTAAATTATCTCTTCTTCTCCCTGTTGACTCTCCCGCCATGGTGGTTCTGCGTTGCATATCCTGGCTAGACTCTTATGGTTTGATTGTGTATTGTTCTGCGCCCCCCCCCCCCCCCCCCCCCC
>VFFE01004669.1:149715-183281 GCA_008921705.1 Burhinus oedicnemus | reverse complement strand
GCTTTAAAGGAATCATTACAGGGATTTTTTTTTTTTTTGGTTGTTGTTATGTTCCTTCAGTAACATGGAGTACATTGTCCTTGGACAGTTGAGGTTTATGCCTTAACCAGTCTGGTGACAGCATTACTTGTTGCTGAAACAGAGGCATGCCCCTGATCCTAAAGGATCCTACCAGATAAACAGCAATGGGAAGACCTACCTTCAGCACGCTGAACTCTTGCTGAAGATGTGTCTGTTCCATGAAAATAACATGCTTTCTTGTTCCTATCAAGTAGTCCAGAGTGTGTGTGCACTTCATTTGTAGCAGATAAAATGAAATTGTGATAGTTAAAAATGAAGTACCAGTTTAATACGCTCTTCGAGGGCGTTTCTGCTGCCCTTGGTGATCGTGAAGCTTTAATGCAGCAGGCACTGAAATTAATTGTTTTTACAAAGTAACCACTTGGTCATTTGGAGTAGAGTCCTCAGTATTTGGTAGCTTGGTCACTTCAGGGTTTAGAAGAAGTGTGCTCAAGTCTTGGCACAACCCTTCAACAACTTCTTGAAAGCCTGGCCAAGTCATGTCTTCTGGCTATGAGGTGTCAGCCTCATCCAGTGCTGTCACATGCATACAGTTTATAGCTGGATGTAAACAGGCTTGTACTTCTAAACCCTGGCTTAAAAACTTGTTTGTTGTGGTTTTCTGTTTTTTTTTCGTGAAACCAAAATATTTAGCCTTTTTGATGTAGAACCATCTGGTTTTGAACTTGAGTATGAGTTAGTTCACCAAATCTGCAGGTGGAGTCTGAGGTGCTGAGACATGTAAGTTGCTGCACATATCTGAGCGTGATGTTCCACCTTGTAGTGAGGCCATAAAATAACCACAGTTATAAGAAAGGTATAAAACATTCCACGTGAATTTTATGTGTGGCCAACCATGGCTCTCTGTCTCCTCTAACCGCTAGCATATTTCCTGCTGGTGGGTCTAGAAAGATACAGGTAAAACAACCTCAGTTCCTCTGTCTTGAATATGTGAATTCAGATTAAACATTCACCTACAATCTAGGAATGGAAATACTTATTTTGGCAGCAATAAGTATGATATTATTGGAAATATTAATTTTAATTGTGTATTATTTATATGATATTTATTGAACAGAAATTTTAATTTATTTTTCTAAGTATGCTTTGTCCTTTATTTGCTGACAAACCAGGCTCTTGATCAGATTTTTATGGAAAAAATCGTAGATAAAGAAATATAAAATCTAATATTATTGGTTGATATTCTAAAAATATAAAATATTAGATAACCATTTTATGTTTTGAATGATTTGCAGTAAGAGCTAGCCACTTTATCTCTGTTGGAAACAGTGTAGAGCACATGGACCATATGTCCCTCTACCTCCTGATCTTGGTTTTCATATTTCTCTGTGTGTGTTCAAAATTCTTCTGTTTTGCCTCTATACTTCCCTCAGTACACAGCCCTGTTACAGCTATTATTTTTGGCTGTGATCCAGGGCTCAGAATTTATTGTTTTGCAGAAAAATAACACTTTTCTACACAGAATTCCTTGAAATATAATGTCTGCCATCCATTGTTCTGAATGTGAGGCTGATACTGTACTTAAATAAAAATGCCTGCTTTCAAAATGTCCCATTTTTCCTCTCTTTCCAAAGGAAGTACAGTGAGATTGCCATCAAATGCTACATGTTGGTCCTTGGCATTCTTCTTCATGATAGACTTTAATTTACTGGGAAAAACAGTCATTTTGAAAGTTAATAAATTATCTAGAGAGTCCTCTATAAAGAGATTTTCGTTTGAAATGTTGATGCCTAAAATGATGGCTGTAATTACTGCTCTGAGGGTGTGAAAGGTTTCAGGTTGTTTCAGCGTAACTAGCAAAGAACACAAGTATATATGAACTTGATAACCTATCTTAAACAGCCTGGATAGTTGGGATCTCTGGCTGATGTGGGGTGTTAGGCTTTTTTAGAGCTCTTGGAGGACTCTCTTGCTTTCCCATGTATAATATATCCACTTACAAATTCTCAGAACATGCAGTGTACTTAGGGAAAGCCACTGTTAATTTGTTGAGGCAACACTATTTACACAGCAGAGTGGTTGAATCCTTGCTTTTACGGTAAAAAATTGGCTATATACTTAGCTCAAATGTGTGGAATAACAAATATTGCTTCTCTAAACTTAAAAATATCTCAGTATATTTAGCTTGTCCTTAGGAAGCTTTATTCCAGCAATAAACATGGTGAGTTTCTGTTATGTTTGGAGTATTGAAATAATGACGTACTTAATTTTCTACTACGGAAAGAGTTGTGAAAGTATATATTGCTTTTTAAGAGTTCTTTCTTTCATTGTGGTAACAGCTCTAAAGTTGTTGCTTTTGGAGTTGTCAGATCGTTGCACAATTTTTTTTTTTGAGCCTCTGTATGGCAACCCACATACCAAATCTAATGGTTGATAAAATCTTGACTTTCGTTCAAGTTTCTGCCATGTTGACTCACTGTCTCGTGATTTATTTAATTCTCTGTATGTGGAAGACTGAGGTCAAAAGAAGGTAAAATACATAACTTTTCTTCAAAGAGTTGTCCTATAGCATCATAAGTCTTTAATGCAAAACTTAGTTTTCATCTCTAGGGTTGCTGTACAGTAGCTGCAAGCCTTCAGATGGCAGTTCAGTCTAATGTGTTGCTCATTGCCATGGAGCTGGTGGCAATATGCTCTCTTTTGGCAGAAGTTAGTTTTACTTCACTGTTGTAGTATGTATTTTGAGGCTGAAAGTAGAGTTTATAAAAGTTGAAAGCTGTGTAGACAGCAAACACCTTATTCATAAGCAGTGGAAAGTATTCTCTTTTGAAGAGGCTCTGGTCTCCTGTATTTTTTTCATATAAATGTGCATTACTTCAGCAGTGACAATGTTACTTCATCTTGGTCAAGCCCTACTACAGGTAGGGGAAAAGTGGTGGGACTTGGAGATGTTTAGTTTAAACTAGTTGTTCCTGAATTTGGGTTGCTAGATGGATTGATCTGTGGTTGGCAGAGCTCTGTACACTGGGGAGGTTCCAGTTCCAGCAAACCTCTGCATGGTTACTCCATTTTTTGCCGTGTGGTAATGGGGGGAACCACTATCCAGTGTTTTGCCTGAGTTTGTGGTAAAATCACCTTGTGGTGTTGTGATAGCTTCTTACATATTCTGGCTTGATTTCATTTTATAGATGGGGAACACAGGAGTTTTCAGCTTCCCTGCCTGAGCATGTATGTTTCTGATGAGCAAAAGACAGCAAGGTTTTCTGAGATGCTATGTTTTGTACTGCATTTTGTCTCTTCCTGCCAAGCTGTGTATGGTTTTATATTGGTTTTATATAAATGGTGTAACAAAGATGTGGGGTATATATGTCTTATCTGAACCCCAAGGCATACTGAAGTTGGTACAGTGATCATATTTAGAATTAAAAGATTAGATGATGGTCTTTTTTTTTTTCCCCTCTGCTTTAATTAAACAAAGCTTATTTGACTTAAAACTGCAACACGGTGGGTAAAACTGCATCTTTATTTAAAAGCAGATGGTGGTTCCTTTTTTGCTTTATACTATTTTTCTTTTTCCCTCCATCTGTTAACATGTGCTTCTATAAAACAGAAGATGCAATTTTACCACCTTTTGGGATGTTGAGGTTCGAAGTCCCCTGCAGTTTGTGTTCGGCAACAGGCAGCCCTGTATGGTGTCTTTAGGTGCTGGAAAACCATGGTGGTGGAGAAACCTACATCTATCCTTTTTCTCAGACACTCAACGATACGGTGTGCCATGTATAGTAGGTTCTCCTGATAGAAGTCTTAGATATGATACAGCTGAATGACCAAATCAACTAAGACTTTGATTTGAAGAAGCAATGAGAAGTTCCTTAACAATTTGTTTATGAAATGAGTAGTTGTTCTGATATGTTCAGACAATGTTTGGCTCAACTATTACGGTAAGTTCTTTTAACTGTGATTAAAAAGTCAACCTTTTCCTTGTGGAGATAAAGGAAGCAATTGTGTTGACCTTGGTTGATCAGGTCAATGCATATTAAAGGTGAGTTGTGCGTACCTAATTTGAAGTAAGAATACCCATGTGTAACGTGTCATGCTTTAGTCTTATCTAATGTACTCTTTCCTCAGCCCTGTGTAGATAAGCCCTTAGGATGATTTTTATATTATATTTTACTAGCTCAGGTAGTTGGTTATGGTGTTAGTATCGACCAGGGAGCAAATGGGACAGGCTGTCATACCTATTGCATAGGAGCCTCACAAGTGAGGAATCCAGAATGAAAGTGTTCAGAGTAAATTACGCAATGTATACAGAGGTTTTCAAGTCATCAAGTTTGACAAAATGAGTATGGTAAATGAAATGCTTAGGCCTAATGAGATAAGAAGTCGATGTTTAGTGTGTGTGTGTTTCTACTAGAAGTTAAAGACCAGCAAAGAATTGAAGGTATTACTGGGTGTCCTATTAACCTAATTTCCCTAAAAAAATTGACATATTTTTCCTTTTTTTTTATTTTTCCCTTCTTTCTGTCTTCAAATTACCACTAGAAAAGGCACTTTCACATTAATGAACTGATGTTCAGCTGTAACCAAGTAGAGCTGTAGCTGCCTTGAGTTGACCCTGATTGGTGACGTTAGTGTGCCTGAGCTCACAGGCACCACCACGCACTTCTAAGAATGCGCCACTGTGGAGTCATTCATAGTTCAGAGTCCTCTCTGTTGAATTTCACATCCTCCTACAAAATGTTTACAGGCAGGAGCAGCAGGGGAGGCAGACAGAAATAGAAAACCAAATTGTCAGTTCTGTAGATCTTGAACACTTTAAAACATGTTGGCTTAGCTTTTGTGTGCTTAAAGCAGCAGCCTGTTCTAAATGTAAAGGTTAGGAAATTACTTGTTCTGCTTGCTCTCCTCTTGATTAGGAGAAAGTGATTTTTTTTTTTTCTTTTTTGAGATTTGTTGCTAAAGATTTCCTTCTGTCATTTAGAGCTACTTCCTGTCTAGTGGTGTTAAGCTAGATTGTGTGTGAATGTTAATTTCCTAAGCTGTGTGTAGGTTGGTCCCTGCCTGTCTCTGAAGTACTTCTCCCAGAAAAGCATGAGCATTGGTGGGTTAGTGGCTTTGCTGTTGAAGCCTGTTAGATGGCAGTAGCATTAGGAAAATGAAAGTAGTCAGCCCTCGGCAGCTGAGTTTTGAATTCTCCATGGGGTGTAGAATTGAGGTAGATTTATTATGTATCTTATCATGTTAATGTAGATGGCTCTACTTCAGGCTATTACCAACTTGTTGCCAAAAATTTTTTTAAATACCAAAGCTTATTGTAGCACGTTACAGGCTGTGGTTTGGAAATAAATTCTCATGTCAGAATTGCATTTACCCTGCACCTTTGGCCTCCAGAACCAATATTCTGCCTGTTAATAAGACCTTTGGACCTTATTTACAGCTTTAGAAGGTTTTTGTAGTATTTTTATCTATCACCACTTCTATTATGGCCTTTCATGCATAGATTCTGTGTAGGTAATAACTAGGTAATAACTGGTGGCAGAGATGCTGCTGGTGTAGTGGGTTGCGGTTATAATTCAGCTTGCAGTTTGAATATCCGTAGTACAAATAAAGTATCTACTTCATGCACAAATACATAGGTGGAAACACAGAGTGACCTTATCCAAAAGATGTAGCTCTTGCTATTGCAAGTTTCTTAAGGGTGTGTTGTCAAGATTTTAAAGCAGGTTGGGTGAGACAGGGTGGGTAAAGAAATGAGGTCAAATGTAGGTGGAAGCAGAGCCCTGGAATGCTTTAAAGTTTGTGGACACGTATGGCACAGACTTCTGAGCAGTGGAACTAATGATGCCTCCTTTCTTATGGATTTGTCCAATTTTATTTATATGCTGTAACTCAGCGACCTTGGTTTCCTTCTCTCACAGGCAGAGAAGGCATGGATTTTGGCTTGTCTGGAGCAGAGCATGTTTTTGCTGGTGCCTGGTATGTGTATGCTGATCAGTTGGCTTCCTGCTGCCAACCAGTGTAAAAGAGCTGGGGGGAGTGTTACCTAGTTTGCTGGTTTGATGGGGGGTCCAAAATACCTCTTTCAGACCAGGCTGATAATGGCCAATGAGGTCCAGGTCTTTTGATGAAAAAACAGATGGGCAAAATAGTGGTCACCTGAGCCTAATTAGCTCAGGAAAACAGTTTAAAAGCAGGGGTAGCCAAGATAGAGAACGTACAGAGGAAACAGAGTAGAATACAAACCAGAGAGAAGTAGAGATTAACTTGGTTTATAATTTGTCCCTTCAGGCAAAAGTTTAATTTTTTTACCCAACATATCAATTTGCAAGTCATAGTTTAATCCCTGTCATTACACTTGAGTGCCTTGCAAGCACTGCCTAATGAACTATCATGGAGCATTACTTCCTAAAGAAACTGTCAGCCAGAGAGACGTGTCCACTATATGAGGCTTCCAGTTCAGTCCCCAGGTCTGTCCGGTTTTAGTCTTGCTCTACTTCAGTCACAGGACGCTCTTTCATTAATAGCAGAAAGATAAGAGTCAGCTTGTCACACAGTACTGCTGTATTCTGATGCCTTGTGTGAAGTGAACTCTAAACAAGCGCTTGGTTGCAGAGCTCCTGCAAGCTTTGGTTCTGTCCGTACTGGCAGGGAACAGAATAAAGAGAAACAGGGTGAAGTGTCAGCAATGTCTTACAGGTCAAGGAAATGTGGGAGCTGGGAGGTCCAGGTTGAGTTGCCACCGCCTGCTGCTGCTGTCCTGAGACCTTGAGCAAGCTGTGTATGCCTGACTGCCATTCTGCTAGCTCTGAGTTTTTAAGAAGCCGTGCTTATTCTGTCAAAAGCTTTGGTGTGGTGGGTTTGTGTCAGTATAGAGAAACTTTATATTATCACGTGCAATTCTTACTCTGTGTGGAAATAGCTATACCAATGTAAAAATGCCTTTATAATGTCGTTATTGTGTCCATGGTTGCATTTTTACTGTTCAGTCAATACTGCTGATGTAGGCAGATACCACTTTGTTGCGGTGCCCCAGCTCAAAAATGTGATTAATGGCCTTTTCCTATTTTACCAGATATTCTGAGAGCAGTTACAGGTTACGAAGCCCTTGTGTATTACAGTTATAGGGACCCAAGGGTATGGGCACGTGAACAATCATTGCAGGTCAACTGAGTGAAACTCTGCTTTCTGATAGCCTGCATGTGTGTTAATTCAGAGCCTATATGAGGAAAAACTGCAGTGAAACTACCTCAGGGTGACTATGTACATGGGAAGCTATAGCACACTAATTATTCCATGGTAAGTTCAATCACATTTTCTATGCAGGGGCTTGTTTGTGTGTCTGTGTTCTGAGGGAGAGAGTCACAGTCCACCTGAGATTGTTCCTTTTTAAGGCTTTGGGCAGGGAAGCATAGCAGCAGATTACAAGTGTTTTATACATAAGGACCTAGTTTCAGTGGTAGCAAGCGTGGGGGGAGGGAAGGGATCTCCTGTACCTAGACAGGAACAGGACAGTGTAACACTGCTAATATCTCCCAGGCTACGCCACTTTCTGGGGCTGTGCTCTAATTCCTCCCCTTGAGTGCAGAGGTATTGCTTGCAACATGCATAGCTGTATGGGACTTGCCTGCACGGCCAAGGGAACGCCACCAAGGGTTGCTTAAAATACATGCACATCTACTTTTTCTAAAGGTCATTGTGTAGCTGGCAAATAGTTTATAAATAATATGAACATGGTAACAAAGTTTTTGGTTTTAGTCTTTTTTTAATTAAGTACTGTGGCAGTATAACCCAATATGCATTGTTTTATACAAGTTTGAAGTAACTTAGGTAGGAAGAGGTAGGGCAGCTTCATCCCAGTGTTTCTGGGAGGTACTGACTAAACATCCTCTTCCTCCCCCTGCTCCTGAATCCCTGCTGAGTACAATTACTTCATATTCTGTGTCTGTGGTCTCCTCCCCTCCTCTCTCCCACATTTGTTAGTTTTAATCTGTTTATGGAAGAGAAAAATCTTTTGAGTGTACTTCTGAGAAGTTTGGGTGATTTCCTTTCAAGCCAAAGGTCCTGCCTACTCGGATTTGCCAATAGAAAGCATCTGAATTCAAAGCCTGACTGCTCAGTCCCTTTCATCTGTTTGCTGTTTTCAGTCTTGACATACATGGCGGGGTTTTTTTGGTGTGGTGGTTTTTGGGGTTTTTTTTTGAGATAGGACAGCACTTTTTGGGATTGCAGTTGCTGTGAACTGTAACATGCAAAAAACATGAATAAAGCTCTCCCCAAAAGATGAGATTACAGAACTTTTTGTCTTCCTGTTTTCACGTATGATACCACTTCCTTGTCTAAATGACCCCTCCTTACCAGTTGATTGGAAGTAATTTCGTTTATGTACTTTAAAACTTAAGTAAAGGATGTGGCATTTCAAACTTCTCCTTTTCCTTTTGTAACTATCCTTTCATTTTCCTTTTTGACACACTTACTCTCTTCATTTTCCTTCATTGTTCTCTGCCTGCCTTCCATAAAACACATTGTTTTTTCCCCTCTCAGGGTGGATAACACTTTATTCAGTATGTCTCTTGAGGTATCATCTGCTGCTGTGGCTACTTTGCTTCCCCTCATCGACTTGCGATCTTGCACGTCAGGTTATGTTGATACTGATGAAGTTTCTTTTCTTGTTTCTATTTGTAAAGTGTGTGGGATGCCAGTCTTTCAGGGCAGTCTGTTTTGTGATACCTTGGCTGTAATTTCTGTTTTTGTCACTACTTGTTTACAGCTGTAAGTAAAGATTATGAGAAATGGTGTCTATACTGACTTGAGGATGAGTCATACTCACACCTAACATCAAGACTGTTTTTCATCACTTGATGTAATGAATTTTGGTCATAATATCTGTAACAAAACACCTGATGTGAAACTTCTGATGAAGTCAGTTTTGATGAGCCAGATCCTACAGGAATCAGTGAATTATAATGAAATAAGTTACAACAACAAAATAATTAGCTATTTCTGTCTGTCAGCACATTGTTCACAAGACAGGAGAGAGCTGGCAGGTTATTCTTTTCAGCCTTTCTTTGTTTTTGAAAATTGACCAAGTAAGTGGATGCCCTCAAGAGGGCATTGGAATTAAAAGACTGTATTGCCATAATGGTTTTGTGCTCATAGAGTTCATGCCTCTGGTGTATTTTAGGCCTAGAAATTTCTTTTCTAACAGAAGTACTCAGGGCTTACTTGAGTTTGCCACTAGAGAAGTCTTCTAAGTCAGTGAGATTCTGTAACAGATATTGAATCATCTGCCTCATTTTCTGTTTAATGATTACAAATAATAGTAGCAGTAACTTGTTCATGAGGTCAAGATGTTTTACATGTTTTGGAGCCCTTTGAAGTACATGTTATGTATTTGTATATACATATGATATATTTATACCCTTGTATAGTGTCTGTGCATACATCCATACACACGTATTTGGCAAAGTCTTGATTTTTCCATGGAAGTCCTAGGTTCTACTCTAATTCGATGCTTCTTTTGAATTTAATTTCTTCGATGTAATTTGGGAGTGCATTTAGCTGTGAGTTCAGCAAAACTGTCTTGTTGCTATCAAAATGGAATTCCGCTACTGGTCATATTCCTACTACTTCCTATATGTGGTCTCGGTGGAGCTTAACACGACCACATAGTGAGCTGGTTGAACTTGCTTAGTCATCAGAAAGTTAACTCAAGGTGAGAGTAAAGTTTTCTGCCAGGGTGGTGAGTTGAATTGGCTTATTGTTGTAGTTACGATGAGAAGGGATGGGACAGACTGTATGGCTGGGGGGAGGGGGAGGGGAGAAAGGAGTATCCCTTTTGATGACAGCAAAGTATTAAGTATTAGGTCACCTTAGCAGCCTTGTCTTACCACACCCATAACAACATAGTTAAAGACTAAAGCCACTTGCATGTTTGTCCTGGACAGCTGGCAGACATCCTTCCTGAACTAGGAGTTTCCTTCCTTAGGTGGAAACCTGCAGTCAGATTTTCAGATGCAGGTCTGTGTGCAGATGGCTGGCCTCATAAAGTGGAGAGAGTAGGCTGAAACTTTCTGTGCTTAGAACTAAGGTTTATCGTGACAGTGGCTGGAAACACTACTGAAACAGTTTTTCACTATTGCATTCCTACTGAGTTGGAAAAAAACCCGAGACAGCAAAGACTGGTTTTTTGCAAGTGAAAGTGTATAGTTATGACTTGAAAAGAGCAAGGTTTCGGCTTCATTCAGTTAACAACACTTTTTTTTTTTATATGCTCTGACCTTCCCTTGCTCCTCCACAACCAGACAAACGGAAACATGTAAAGGGTGGGGTGCCTGTCTCAGGTACCCATGAAGCCTGCACTTGGATTGAAGATTGTGTCAAATACTAGGAAAGGGAGAGAATGGGGGATGGGTGTACTTGCTAAAGAAATACTCACAGTACCTAAAGATCTTTGTTGCCCTTACCATTGCTTTTTAAGATAATTGAATAGGTAAACAAGCTTCAGACAAGCCCTGGTATGTGGGGAGCTGTACTTGGCAGCTCGTTACTTGTACCTGGAGTTTTCTTGGAAGAAGAGCTATTCTGGTATACCAGTTGACTTGCTGAGTGTGGAAACTTCTGCTCAGGTTTTGTATCTAGGGATTGTCTTAAATACAGACACGATGTCTAGTCAGATACTGCTGTCTGCATATATTACGTGAGAAAAAATATGTAGTTCATGTTTTATGTATACTTGTGACAAGTTTAAAGGTGAAATTAACAGCATTTTAAAGTTTGATAGACTTGGTGCAGCAATAGTAAGTTAATTCTTTTTATAACAGTGCAAATAACTCCTGGGAGTGGTGATTTTTATTTTTTTCAATGGAGGAAGTGGGTTTGGTGCTTATAGGCATTTTGGATTTCCAGCTTTTCCTTTACAAGATGGACCCCTAGCCTAGTGGAGATCAGTTGTAAGTTAGCATTGAGAGTAATTGTATGCACATGAGGGGTTCACCTCATCAGCTGGAACTTGTACTTAAAGAGAGAAATTAGGAAGCCTACCTTTCTTAAAGCTCATATTCTTCAGCCTGTGTTAGTAGTGTTCTAGCACTTCTTGTAACTACACTCGGTTTGGAAAAATAAGTCGAAAAAAGCCGTTTTATGAAATTAAACAAGCAGTTGCAAAAACTATGCACAATCAGTTCTGCTGTTTGCCATCATTGAAGTAAATAGCTTCTCTGTTCCAAATTGGCATTTGGAGATGTGGGAATCCAATTAAAAGTGTGAAGTTGTCTTAGTTTAGAGGCAAGCGTGAAAGTGTGTTTCTCTGAGTAGTAGCGTTTGCTCCATGGGAGTAGCTAGAGAGTGGAGAGTTTCTCAATGCAGGGTAGTACTCTTTCGTAGCAGTGTCTTGATACTGCCTACATAGAACTTAGAGCATGAATTCCGTTAATTTGCCTGAGGGTTCTGCACTGCTTGGGCACAGGTCCGAGCTCTCCCCTCAAACTGTGCGAGTTTCTACTTCCACCCAGATTGTTCAAAAGGCTTTTAAAATACATTCTCCTGATATTCTTAGGTGTGTAAAAATATATGTTTGTATACTTTACATAATGTTGAATGCCGCGATCAGCGGAAAGGGCATCAGCAGTTGTGATATGACAGTGTGGTGTTTAAGCCTGTCTTTTTCTAAAACCTCATCTGTATTATAAAGACATATTAACAGCCGTATGAATTACAGGACAAAGTGAAAAGTGTGTATGAGTACAGAGGTACTTTAGGTAAATAGTTCTAGAATTTAGTATCCCTTTTAGGAGAAGAGAATGTGTTTTGCTGTACAAGTCTGCTGCTTATGTAGAGAAATACAGTTTACTCAATGCTTACTAGTACACCCTTTCAAAAAGCATGTACGCTGAAGGCAATCAAAACAGCATTTGAAAGCTGCTATAATTGCTTCCATAAACTTGGATTATGAGCTTGTAAGTGTCCTTTGGGTTCTGGAAACTTTACAAGCACTTGTTTAACCTCTGAAGGAAGAGTAAGTTGCAAAAAAAGGTGTTCTCTTGAGCAGTAAACACATGCAGATACCAAGGTGACACAGTGGGTGATATAGCTGGAGAGACCACTGTTTGGAGAGGACACCAGTCTTGCCAGTATGAATGAGTTGTTGGCTGTCAGGTTGTTTGCCTTTGGGGGTTAGAAGTACCTTTCAAAAGGTAGGCAGAGCCTAAAATTGAGTCCAGCTCTTCTAAGTGAGTTGACTTGGATTTCAATGTAATGGCAGGCTTATAATTAGCTTTATGAAAGCAGTTTCTGTCTAGCTAGCTGTTGGCCTCCTGTCTGATCCTGGCGTCAGGCTGATTACTGCAGGTATGGTCTGTTATCTCTGGCTCTTGTGTTTCAGGAGTGCCAGACCAGGTGATGGGACTTGCACATGTGCCTCTGTGTGTTCAAGGCCGGGCTGTTATCGGGGTGGGGTGTAAGTGAGACAGTTCTTATTATAAGGGGTTGCTCGGCCACCTGGGATTGTCAGTGCTTGGAGCCTCCTCAGGCACCCTTCAGTTTTTCCTCTGTAGTGCTCTGCAATTTGGGAACTGATTTTCCACACCCCGACGTTAGGTGGGATGAATTTAAATTCAGGGAAAATTTGAAGTCTAAACTGAACAACTGGTGTCCCCACACCACAGGCTATTTGTGATTGCTTGATGAATTTTCGGTAAGGTGGGGTAGATGTTCAGTAACTCTTCTAGGAAAAGGATCATGGTTGTTTGCACACCTGTGTGCAGAAGCATGGGAGTATGAGTTGTGATCAGCTCTTTCCCAGGTGCTGCATAAACAGTACTTAGACCAGCATTTGGTTGTGCATATATCTGGACAGTGATGATTTGCACACATACTCAGTTTTGCTTTTAATCACAGGAAGGCTGTATAGCTACAAGGGTGGCTGAGGTTATACTAATGACTTTGTCACTCACCTCTTGAGACAGGTTCAAATAGAGAGTTGGGTATGAGGAGAGATACTCCCATTTGAGGGAATTGAAGGGGGCAAACTAGAGGTTGCTACCACAATCCTGAGTCACAGACAAGGAAGAAGCAGAACAGGAGAAGAGCTAAAAGGAGCAAAATAAATCTGAAGGAGCAACAGGAGTAAACAGCAAAAGGATATGGGAATACAAATTAGGGAATACATGTAGTGAAACTAGGTAAAATAAGGTTCTTGCAGATGGAAGTAATTGGTCTCGAACATGGTACAAGTGTGTTTGAAAAATTAATTTTAGTTTAAGTTCAGTAACTCCATGACGTGAAGCGAATGTAGTGCAGTTTTATAAGAATTTGAACTTGTGCATGCCCGTCAAGTAAACCAAAATGTGCTGAGCTCTAGTTGGCTATGTTTTGCATTAAAACAAACAAAAACTGCCTGTTGTACCTAATTTTGTAATTGTCAACTGTTCACAAACAGTGCTGCCCAGAATTACGACACTCCCCTGGCTTGAGATGGGAGAAAGAAGTTTTTGTCTTTAGGCTTATGTCTCTTCATATTCCCTAGGGTTCCTGCTTAACCATAACATGGGAAATGTGGGTTGCTTTTAAGGAGAGCTGAGGTTATTGTATGATCAAGTGACTCCAGACTATTAAAAGAATACTGCCTATTCAAGACAGTAGTAATAAACATATGGCTTGTAGCCTTTTTAACTTTGAGGGATTTTATTACCTTTTTTTAGCTATGTTAGTTAATTGACAGAAACTCAGTGCTCGTGTTACTTCCCGGACTCCTCTGCTGTTCTGTTGTCACTGCCCGATACAATGATAAATAACTGTGTTATTTCTGTTACATGAAACAAATTCTTAGTCGTTTCCTTTCTATTTTTGTTGCTTTGATTTCTGTTTGGAAAAGCCCCCAGATTGCCAGTTCCGAAAGTGCCCCAAACACTACAGTAAACTTTACTAAAATAATGACTGTGTAGATAGACCGCCATACAACTAAAACAACCATGGAAACCCTTCTTTCCCAGTTCCTCAAGTTCAATATGTGAAGATAAAAATACTGCAGAAATGGGTTATCTTACTGTTTTTTGTTTGCTGGCAAGTAACTGGAAGACAACTAGTGGTGCCTCATGTCGTAGAACAAACTACTGTTTCATTTGGAGTTGTAATATTTTTGATACTCCATCTCATTTCATTAGGAAAAAGTACTTGATTTGAGTGTTGGAGGTAATCAGAAAAGTGCTGTTAAACTCTTAAATAAGAGTATGTGGTCAGGCATAAGTAAAACAAGACAAAATAAAAAAAGAGCTGAAGTCATGCAAGCAGAAGATGTAGGTGGCCTCTGGGAAAGGGTTCAGTGACTTTAGTATTGAGATATTGTAAACATTATTTTCAGGAAACTGCTTACGTTTTAAGAAGAAAAATGTGCAACAGGTGTAGTAAAGCATTAACAAGTCAACATTTAGTGTTAGTATGTGGGAAGTTCTGTGCTAACGTAATACTGAATTATATACTTAAAATGACTAGGATATACTGCAAAACCCATGCTCTTAACATTGTCCTCCACTCATCCACCAACACACTGAGGTTTTAACAGCCTGTGAATCTGAAGAACTGCGTAACTTGTAGAGCAAATAAAAATGCATAATCTTTTCATGGTGTTTTTATTGTGGTTGGTGATACAGAGTTAAATTGTATGCATTTAATGACTACAAATTGGACTTTGAACAGTGTATTCTTTTCATTGTTGTCTTCTGCAATATGGCCATTCCATCTGCATTCCTGTGAAGGACTTGGGAAGGCTGTGTCCTGCTCCACAAGGCTCTTAATACGGCTGAAATTCTTTTTATGCTTGGATTTGAAATTTTTGAAATTAGAAATTAGTTTTAAAACTAAATTTTGCAGCGTAGTGTTGTAGACAAAAATGATACTACTTAATGTATCTTAATTTTAGTAGAGTGTCATTTACAATTTTTCTTTTATAGAGTCAGCTTGACTTTTTCTTATTTTTGGTTTGGTATTGTTTTTGGCTGTTTTCTAACCCAAGTACAAGCTGAGCAATCACATTTAAAAGTATATTTCTCTTAGCCATATGTAGTGCAATATTTAAGAAGTGTTAACTTTTAAGATACCTTAGTTTAAATACATGGGCGGAAACTGACTAATAATTTTAAAAAATACTCTCCTTAAATTAATTTTAATTCATTAATAAAACAAAAGTTGTTGCTTTTATACCTGCTTGTTGCAAGCTGTGTGGATGTGTTCTTAACTGCTGAAAATGACAATTGGAATGTTTAAGTGGGGATGAAGCCATTGGTGTCCTAGTGCTTTTTTTAGTGCTTAGGGTATTCACACTACTGGGTACATGATTGATCAAGTACCCTGAGTAAGTATGCTTCAGGTGGTTCTTTGTGGTTATGTTTCAAGGCTGTGCTCTTCTCTTTGTTGCCGCTTAAATGGGTCATTTTCATTCATCAGGATCTAAAGACCGGGAAAAGCCCCAGATCACTTTTCTTACAGATCTTCTGTTGTTGCCATGGATGCTGGTTCCTCACAGCCTGCACATGGAGGGAGAGAGGGCGTGGTTTTGCAGGAGGTTCTGCTGGTGGCCGGTTTGGTTTCCCCAAAGCCTCCCAGGGCCCTGGAAGGTGTGGCCAAGCCCCATCTGCAGCGGGGTTTGGGGTGCTAACCCAAGGCAAGAATTGCAGTGGTTCCCCTGTTCCTAAATGCACCACTGTTTTCACGTCCAATGTGGCTGGTTGGAGCAGATACCAGTTCAGGGTCTGTTTTTTGCCAGGTCTCAGCTCAGTGCAGCGCTCCAGAACCGTTTTGCCTCAACTGTGATTCAGACTCTGAGCACTGGATAAAATACTTTTATTCTATGCAGCTCCTGTCTCAAGGTGAGAAGAGGTGGTGTGCTGTAGGCCTGTCTTACAAGTTGTCCATCACAGTCTCACATAGTATCGAAAGCTGTTTCCAGACCATCTTTTAAGGATCAGGACACCAAAGCAGTATTAAGGTGTACGAATGCTTAATATGGCCTTGTCTCTTCTGAAGAAACTTCTGTGGCTGAGATACTGGGCAGTGACTCAGTTATTTTAAGCTTGTTTTTCTGTCCCTCCTAATTTAAGATTTGCCTGGAGAGGATGGGCCTTCATGGAAAAATAGATGTTGCCTTTTGAAGGTGTGTTTTACTTGGGGTGGAATTCCCTTGAGATGACATCAAGGAATTGTAACTATGGTTGGTCATGCAGCTGGAGGCAGGCAGCCCACTTCTAACCTGAGCTGCCTTTGCTGACGTAGAAGCTTTCAGAGATGGTGCCTGTGGCACAGAGGTGTGTAGCTGTTTTGGAAGCAAGCTTTTCTTGTCTCTGAGTGCCTGGAGCAATGTATGATTGAGATAGCTAAGCTTGTTATCTTCCTGTTCATTCTCCTCCATCCTGAAATCCAGGCTCTTCACCACATCTAACTAACCATCTGCACTTTTCTTCTCCAAAGTGGGTCTCCTTGTAAGAGTATAATGGAAATTAGATCATTAAATTGTATTTTAAGAAGTTTTCCTGGTATTAAGTCAGTTTGAAATATTTTACATTAATGTTTTCCTCTCCAGTTTAGAAGGTAAGAAATACCATACTGGATCAGGTCAGTAGTTTGTGTAGCCAAATATGTGGTCTTCAACAATGGCAGTGATATTACTATTTAGGGAGAATATAAGCATGACCACTCTTTGACTCACTGTCCTCCTGCTGTTCTAGCATTCAGTCATCAGACTGGCAGCATTGGAGGACACATCCTTGACTGTTTCCTTTAGCTCATGATCCTGAGGTAACAGATTCCCAAAGTTCCTTGCCAGCAATGTTGATCTTATGTACTGCCATCAGGTTTTTTGTAAGCTTTGAATACATTAAACCCTCCCACCCCTCATCATCTTGCATCCAAACTGAAGAGCCCCGGCCTCTCCAGTCTTTTCTCCCAAGGCAGCTGCTCTGTCTCTTTAATTGTTTAATTGTCCTTTTCTATACCTTTTTGAATTCTCGGCCCTGCTTGTGTGCCATTCTTGTCTCCACGTCGGGGTTCTTAAAATTGCAGTGCACTAAGTCTTTACATAGCAGCAAAATTACTTTCTGCCTTGTTCTCAGTTCATTCCTGTTGATGTCCAGTATCTAGATAACATTTTCAGTGGATGTTGCACATTGAGCCAGTAATTTCAGAAGACTGTCAACGATGACTCCAAGATTGCTTTTTTGAATTGTAAACTCCAGCTATAAATTCAGCACAGAAGCACAACTGAGATTCTGCTCCCCCCCCCCCCCATGTATTGTGTTAAACCTATCTGCATTGAAGCTCATCTACCACACTTGGCTTATTGAGTTTAGTAAGGTGCTTCCAGAGTTCATAGTCATTACCATTGCAGCTGGCTGACTTGAAAAAGCTTAGCTTTATCTGCAGATTTGAAGAATTTTACTGCATACTTCTATTCAGGTCACTGAAGATGTTGAATAGAATGAGTCCTAGCAATGCTGCCAGGTCAGCTCCACTATTAACTCTTCTCCATAGTGGAGAGTTGACTGTTAAGTCTTACCCTTGCTTCCTAGTCTTTAGCCAGCTTTCTGCCTATAAATGGACGTTTCCATTGCCTAACCAGGCAACTTGACTTCTTGCCATAGACTGTTACAGAAGCAGCCTGGGCTTTTTGAGAGTCCAAGTGTGTGTTTTCCTTGGATCCCTTTTACCTGTTTGCTTGGAGTGCCAGCAGGGTTTTTCTTTGCCAAAGCCATATTCAACTTGTCCCAGCAGGTTGTTTGCTATGCCCTTATATCTGCAATCTTGCCATGGATGGAGATTTACCAGTCTGTAGCTCTTAAGATTCCCACTGGAGTCTTTTTTTTGTCCAGTATGCCCAAAACCACAGGTTTGGGTAGTGTGAAAACTCAATTGTAACTAGAGCAGGCCTGCAGACTTTAACCGTATTATGTTGTATGGCATAGTGGACCTAAATTAGGCACATGGCTTCATGTAAATGTGTATATGACTTACAGTTCTGTTAATACTGCATAAATGTTTTGTTTTGTTTTTTTTAAAACGTGAACACTGATCTGCTCTTAGCGCTTAGGTTAAAGGCAAGTGTTATGATAGTGGCAGTTCCTTGTGTTAAGGCTGACAAACCTCTTACCCCCCTTGCTGCTTTTGGGTTTTGTTTTGTTTTTTGTTTTTTTTTGAGTACAGATTTACATTAGTTTTTCTAGTGGCAAGGCTGGTTTCATTTTCCTGCCTGACCCTGACCTGTTCAGTCCCAAACACTAGTTTCTTCCACAGCTGTGCTGTGAATCTAATCAATGAGATGATCCAGACTTGCAAGTGTATGTTTTTTAATAAAAAAGATAGCTTGGTTTCCTTCCCAGGAAGCATAGCCACACAGTTTCATCAGTATGATATAGCGTATGATAAATTATGGTAGTAGGGAGAGGAATAAGTTGCCGTGGTGTGTGGGAGACTTCTTAAGCTGACTTAGCTACAAGAGAAAAGCAGCATGCAACTACACGTGCAACTTCATGAAAAAACACTAAGTTAGGAGTCCTAGCCATATTGTTCATACAAAAATACTTTGCAATTGGGGCTACTGTGATTGTGATATTGCTTGCATGAAGCTCACTACTGCCTTTTTGGTACAGTGTCATTGTTTAAGTGCAAATACGTAATACACAGTAGATGTTGACTTGTGGCCATAGGGTATAGCAACAGAATGTTGAACTCCTGCAGCATTGCATTGATCTAGAAAGACTTGTGCTGGTGACAGTAAGTCATTATTGAATCCTGATAGGAAATAAGGAAGATAGCAAACTGGTTTTCTGTTTGAAATGACCTTTATGTTACATTTAGATTGTCCCTGTTGATGCTAAAGCTGAAATAATGGAAAGTAAGAGAACATGTGCTTGTAAAACTGAAATACATTGAACCAGCTTGTGCCCACATACTTGCAAGGGATGTTACAGTGCTGAAACAGAGCCATCACGATGGAAATGGGAATGATGGCTGTAAAACCCTGGAGCTCAACTTGGCTGTTTTGTCAGGGAAAAATCCTGTTACATGTTTTGTTTCTCATAATTGGACAGGCTTGGGGGTTTTTTTAGGTGGTTAGGGTGTTTGTGGTTTTTTGGTTTTTGTGTTTGGTTTTTGGTTTTTTTTTTTTTGAAAGATGGATTGTCTGAGTTAATATTTTGTGTTGAACATGACTACAGATTTTTCTCTTGATCTGAGTATATTTTGCAGATGATGGTGCATTGGTCTGTCCTGTGTGGCTTTTGTGGGGCAGTGGGGCAAATAGTAGGAGGATGGATTGTGAAATAGAAAGGAGTAACTTCAACTATTAAACCAGTACGTACACAATTTATTTCTTATGCCTAAAACAACCAAAGTGGTAATATCAGTGTGCCTTTTTAAATTGTGTGAAAACCTGTTGATGTTGAATCTGTTAATTCTGGCAACAGATGTTTTACCTAGTGATGTTTCTTAGATCAGTGTGAAGAGCTAGATGTTTTATGTTCTTGTTCACAGTCACTTTGCCTATATTTAGGGAGCGTGTTCTTATCTTAGCCATAGATCTTTCTTCTTAAATATATCAAGGAAATAATAAACTTATCAGTTTTAAGAAATGATAGTATAGTTAGTTTGACAGTGCTCTTTTTGTTGCATAAGCAACTCTCCACTTCCAAGTCTTAAAGGCCACAGGCCCTTAAAATGACCAAGAATGTTTTCTCCTCAGGATACTGTTTCTAATACTGTAGTAAAATGCCCTGGCTTTCCACTCTTAGGGCATAATTTTGTGTCTAGATGCTTTAGTGATGAAGAGATCTTCTGAAGTACTTGGAATTATGGAGGAAACCAATCTGTATTCATCCTGTACAAGTATGATGCCTCCCATCTAATTCTAACTTTCTGAGGAATAATTCTGCTGCCTTGGCAAATGAGCTAAGGGTAAAGGTAGATGAAGATCCATCATTGGTATAGATGATGATCAATCATTAAACTAAAACACTCTTTGAGTAATTTCAGTATTGCCGTAATCTTTGGTGTTGGAAGGGGGATGAGTTTGAGTTTGAGTATTTTGCAACTGTCTGATTTTGATGAACCCACGCATTAACCTCCTCTAACTCCTCAATATATATAAGATTTTCTAAGGTTTCTCTTTGTTCCTTCATTTGTGATGTGGGAAGCATGCATTACTTTCAGTAACTCCTATCTGCTGTATCAGCTGTCAGACTCTTTGGATGTGACAAACTGAAAGGGGCAGTAATTGGAGTGAAAACTAGATCGTATTTTGGGTCATCTTACAGAGGAAATAAGTCTTTTTAAAAAATTATTGCAAATTCCAAAACTGTGTACCGACTCAAATGCATTTCACTGTTTAAAAGAAAATACTGGTAAAAGAGCTGTTTCTTCTTAATTGCACACTGAATTGTAGTGCTGTTTGATTTATTAAGGATCTAAAGTGAAATATTAGATGTTTCCTTATATGCAAGTGTAAAGGAAAACAGAATCCCAGGTTCATTTCCTGGCAGATAAAGGACAATTACTGATTTGACTGTGAGAAAAACATGTTTGTTCGTAAGAATGTTTTTACTAAAGGAAGAAAAAAGAGTATATTTTGTAATAACTGTAGATAAACTGAAACATGAACAAAATTTTTCTGCTATTTTTGTGGTTTTTTGCTGTGGCTTTTTAAGATGAGTCTCATCTTGCCTTTGTCGAAATCATTCTCCGATAAGTTTGATTTATGCATTCATTATCACTGCTACAGTGACAGGCTGTAATGTCTTAATATAATTTCACTGTGGGTTTGTGGGTGAGTGGCTCCTACTGTGGAAAATAACTTATATTCAAGACCTTGCGTTTCGGCTGAGACAGGAAGTAAGCATTCAAGCATATTCTATACGTTCCTTTCCCGTCTTGCTTTAGTGAGAATTACTTTCTTCTCAGCTCTCTAAGTCAACACTACTTGATCTTTATCTTGCGTTATTGTAGTCTTCTGTTCCCAAACTCACGCTAAGTGTTTCTGATCTTACTTTATTTCATCTGTTTAAAGATGTCAGTCAATTTTATCTTTATATTGTTTCTTTTCAACCCCAAGGGGAAAGATGATTTTCAGAATAAGAGGAAGGTTAATCCAATGTTAATCCAGTGCCTGGATGCTGCCTAGTATGCTCATCTTGTAGCTGTCCTGGACTTTTAACAGAATTGCCGCTACTTGCTACTGTAGATGTTTAGATAAAATTTCAACTTTTACCAAGTAGCCCTGACAGTGATATGCTTTAGAGATGTCACTACTTGTGCCTGTTCATTTGCTTATTGCATGTAGTATCTTCAGATCTTGGGTTGAGTTTGCAAAGTCAGAAAGAAAAATCCAGAGATACAGCCTCTGGTTTGGGAAGTTCCCAAGCCACCCATGGCTGGGGGCTAGGAGAGTGTGCTAGGATAGCTGTCCCTGCAAGCTTGTCCTGTTCTATACTCTTCCTTAAAAACTGTAATAGATGAGAAAATGGGATAGATGAACATGTGCTTGGTCTCTTATGTGCTGCTTGTATCTTGATAGATACCATATTTGAGTATATTTCCTCTATCTGAACCTTTCTAAATAAAGGACTTGTATTCTTCAAAGTGCTTTATCTGTTTATTTTAGTTACTATCCTCTGAGCTAGGTAAATAAACCCTTGTCTGCAGAAGAACGTTAGACTGTTCCTGTGTCTTTACTGTTCTCTGAGATGGGTGTCTGTATTACTGCATTGAAAGTAGCCTCCTTACCTGGACCAAGATAAAGCATTGCCATTATTCTCCAGCCATAGCAGCAGTAAAGTAGTAACAGGCTCCATTATCTCCTTCTAGAAATGGAAATACTTCACAGTCTGTGAATATACCTGGAAATACCAGTCTGGAAATACCCACAGTCTTGGCTTCATAATGCTTGGTTTATCTTGCTTCAAATTCCTAGGATGAAGGTAAGAAGAGAAGAGTTAGCAGTGTTGAGACCTCAAAATCTATTTTGTCTTCCCTCAAAGGCAATCAGGCTTCTAATTAAGAAAACTTGCTGCAGTGCTGGCAAGAAAGCCTCAGGTGCTTTCAAACCTGTATAGGTTTGGGACAAAGGAGGCCTTGAAAAACCTCCACTTCTGGATAGGTATGCAACTTTTGCAGACATATATAATATATATGTGTAATCTCTCAAAATTTGCTCTTATGGGTTTTTAGGCTTATCTTCTACTTAGTATTGCTTACTTTCTGCTTCGTCGTATCTTCAAAAGTGATACTCCCTTTGTCTGGCGTGGAAACTGGCTGTACTGGGGAAATGTCTGTTTTTGCTAGTTATTTTTCTACTTGCCTGCATCACTGAGAGGAAGTTTTGTTAAAACAGTGCTGCTCTCCTCTCCCTGCTTCCAGATACCTGTCTCTATTTTAGGATTTCAAGCTCCAGCAGTCTTCCTTAACAAACAATTACAGGAACAGTTAGAGAATTTCAGCTATATTTGGAGAGATTGTCCCCAAAAACCTTGGTCTACTCATGTGCTGGCAGAAGGGAATTAAATCCCCAGATGTCTGGGCTCATTCTTATGACGATAAATACTCTTGTTCATGTGTTTTTGTGGAGAAAACTGATTCGCATTATGTAGGATCTGTATATTGCAATAAAATATTTTGAAACATCTTCTGTAGTTTGAATTACGTTATTGTCCTTTCACTGGGGGGAAAAAAAATCTTACTGGAGTAGGTGTATTGTTTCTGAGAGAAGAAAACTAAACAAACTTACTAATAGGCTTAAGAAGCCTTAGGAGAAAATAATACTTTTTATTACCTAAAGTATGCATTTTAAGGCGAGATAGTTACTGTGCAGAATAAATGCCTCTACTGGTGTAATGTAACACTTCTTCTTGTTGTGGTGTTTTGGGTTTTTTTTGGTGGTTTTTTTTTGGTTTTTTGGTTTTTTTTTTAACCATAGCTGATGTGTTATTCAGTTGTTTATCAGTCTGAGCTTGTGTTTTGTTTTGAGAAAGCAGTGGATGTCGTGCCCAGGTTCTGTCACTTTGCTTTGCCCAAGCCTACAGTTTGACTACTGCAGGCTGTCATCAAGAGGAATGGCTCTGGCCTTACTGCCTGCTTCTCTCTCCTTCCTCTGCCCACCCAAGCGCTCGGATTGCTGTGGTGTGAATCAGGGCAGGGAGTTTTGTCCTTCCAGAAGCAGTTCTGATCTGGCTCACTCACTCATAGCAGCTGTTCGATACCTGGTACCAATGCAAAGCAGTGTCAGGGCACGAGGAGGGATGGGAGGACCAGCACTGTTCTTCTGAAGGCAGCCTCCTTGGCAGGCTGCATCTCTGCCGTGGTGTTGAGTCAAAGGGTGTGGTTTTATGTTGCACTCAACGTGGCTTATCTGGGAGTATAAGCATAAGGACCAGTCTTGTTCTCCATTCTTCACCTTGTCAGACCTAAAAGCTGTCTGTCTTCAGGATGACTCGGTTCAACTTGCTGATTTGATGCTTGTTTTATTTTGGAGATGGATTAGTTTATCAGATCAGTAAGCTAAACTGACTCATCCTCAGGCTACAAGATTGCCAAATTTACTATGGCAGGAGCATGAAGGTTAGGAATAAGACCCTCCTTTTTGGCAGTAGCACCCTTTTTGATCAGATTATGTATTATGTGAAAATGAGCTGTAGTTTCTCTGGTTACCTTAAATAGTTTTAGAGATATCCAACACTTAGTTCTCTGGCTGTTCTTGTCCTACTATTTTTATTACTTTAAAAAAAAAAAAAAATCAAGACTTGCCAATGATGAAAAGCTTATGCATCTAGCTTCTAAAATGCTGCCTCATCTGTAATAAGAACTCCTTCACCAAGATAGCTGTTCCTGCCATGGAGAATAGCTGCATTGCATTGATGGCATGCCTACAGTTTCCTAATGTTAATTGAGGTAATGCTCTCCTTGAATTCAAAACCATCTTTAACCTAAACTGCTTTGTTCCATTTCTGTGCAGTTCTGTGGTGTAATCTAAAGCAGTAACGTGGGACAGATGCAGAGGCTGTGCAGTCTCTTAGAGCTGGTCTGCATTCTGCAGTATGAACTCGACAGTGTAGCACAACTTGATTTTTTTTTTTTTAATTTTTTTTTTCTCTCTGCAGAAATGGCTGTAATGCCCCTTTCACTCTTAGAATAGCATTCAACCACAGCTCACAGTTTGACACAGGGATTCTGATTAGCTACTACTCACTTCTTGGCTTTTTTTTGTTTTGCCACTGTATTTTCCACCCAAGGTGGAAGTTGGTTGTGAACAATTGGCAATTTTCTTACTCCTCCTCCAGCACTAAAAGATAGGCATCAAATTAATTCCTTTTCATAACTAGCTTCATCTGTCTGTCTCTTTGGATTTTGGCTGCTCTATCAGATTCCAGACAATCGGTTTCTCACTGTGATTTCACTCAGTCCAAGTCACTCTCTAGGTTGGACTCTGGGTCTGTGCTGTTTCCTGTTCTTACAGGGAATAGCATGACAAGCACATACTGTATTCCTGTCCTGTGTTCAGTGAAGTTGGAGAGTAAAAAAACATCAGAAAGCAAAAAGTAGAGTTTTCTGACATCTTGGAGGGTAGAAAAATCTATCAGAACCTAGGGCTCTGGCTGGGGAGAGAGCTTGGTCCTCTGCGCTCCCAGAAAAACTCTGCAGGTTCAAGCATCTGGGTTTTCAAGGCCACCTATAGTACTGATAAATACAGAAATTACTCTTTTATTGCACAAAAAAATGAGCTTTGAGGGTGCAGCGTTGTGACAAAGATTGGATCTTGTGGCTGATAATGACAGCAGTGTAATAGAAGGGACCGTGGCCAAAGAGACTCCAGCACATGTGGAACTACATGCTTCTTGCCCTACTCCTTCCTCCACAGTCTGGCAGGGGTTGCAGAGGCCACAGGGAACTGCCTGGAGGCTCTGGTGGCCTGGGCTACCTGCGGTGGTGGTGATAGCAAGCACTTTGTGTGGAGAACTCATCTGGGGGCTCTCGCTGTCCAGTGTTAATCTGATAATAGTCCTGCTCCAAATTCTCCTCTTTCCTGAATCTCTGCTCTTCCTTCTGCTTCTGTCCAGTTTTTCTGGTTTTAGTATGGTTCTGATGATGTTCTTCGTTTTTTTTGAGTTTGGATTTTGGTTTTTTCTCCTGTCTTTGCTGTTCTGTACCTTCACTTTTTTTTCTTTTAAGCCTATTTCCTTCAGGTCATCTTCGTTCCTTCCTTCCTTCCTTCCTTCTCAAATAACTGGCCTGAAACAACTGGCCATTATACCATTTCCTCTGTGGGCTGTACTGTCTCAGCCTAGGTCTGTCTCCTCTTTAGGCTGGGCTGCAGGCGTGCAGCGGCAGGAGCTGTCTCTTACTCCCAGTGCTGTGCCTAGCACAGTGGGGTCCTATTCACACTTGATACTTAAGCACTGCTGTAACAGCTGAAAGATTTCTTATTTAAACCCCAATAGAAGAATGGAGACTCCCTCTAAGATGTATTAAGATGTTCTTAATTTGTGCAAGTGTGTCTTGGCAGCTTGCACCTACTGCAGGTGGCTATTCTGTGGGTTTTGCTTAATGGTGCGGTCTTGTGCATTAGAAACCTCTCAGTGGATGCAGAGAGATAACGAAAAGGAAAAAAAACAGTGATGATCTCTGTTCTCGGGGATCAGAGATGTACTTGGCTAGGTGACATAAGTACATTTAACTGGATGCAAAAACCATAACAAATGTAGTTAAAAGTGAGTCAGGGAAGCCTCCAGCAAGTAGACGGCCTCCTACTTAAACGATTTACAAGAAACTACTTCAGCAAAAGGTTTACAGGTCATATCAGATATTTTGATGGGAAGATTCTAGGCCTTCTAGCAGTTCCCCAGATGTGCTGTTTATCATTTGTTAGTCTTGGCAGAGGTGGAAGTTTTGGAGTCTCTGACAGTGCTCTTAAAGTGGGCATGTCAGTAGGTGCCCAATGATAGATTCACTATAGCAGCCTCACTAGAAGATGCTGACAGACTTGTTGAGGGTCAACTGTTGAATGGCACAAACAAGTGGGTAAATACAATCTGTTTGTAACAGGGGGTTCTCCAGTGCCCTGTCAGGGCTCAGTTACAGGGGTTTTATAAGTTATTATGTGTCAGCTGTACTGCTATAGTTGTCTTTGGCAAATGTTTGCTAAATCATGTTCCCTGATGATGTAAGAGGGAGGAACAACTAAAGGAAACTTCAAATAAGAAATCCTAGTACTGTATAGGCTGAATCTCTCAGCTAGCAATTAACTCAGAGCTATATAGCAAAGGGGGTTACTGTTGAGGCCACAGTCTCATGTTAAAACGATGCTGTCATACTGTTTCTGCTCACTACCTATCTCTGTCCATGTCTCTTGTGCTGCATTTAATCTATAAGCTCTTTGGAGCAGGAATGACCTGACCTGAAATTATAAAAACAAATGCTGTTATGATCACTTCAGTACTCGCTTCCTAATCTGTGGAATCACGTTATCTAAATTTAAAGTTGATTTATATAGCTAAATAACTTTTGTGGGGTGGGTTCATCTGCGTGTGGGTGGGGAGAGAGGAGACCAGAAAGAGTGCCTACTAAAAATAACTTGTTCAGGAGCATGAGACTGCTTATGAAAAGCCCCTGGCAGCCAGTGTTTAGATTACCTTAATTGTATGTTTCTGTATTTTTTTTCCAAAGCAGAAATTTAAGTATAAGCATTCCAGTGGATATTTTGTTTAGTCACAGAAAAAAATTTAATTCTACTCCCTAAGATAATAGGGCAGAGTTTTCCCCCCACATCAGTGTTAACTGCAGCTTGAGAAAGCTCTCTTACTTAGAAATTTACTGTGTTGGTCTATGTTTGCCATGACAGAAAAAGTATTTGAAGCAAGCTATGTGTTACTGAGAGAGATGGTTAACAGAAGTCTTAGATGTGCCTCAGAAAGGTATGGGCACCACCTTATGCAATGGTAGAAAAGTAAAATGAATCTTTTCTTCAGATGCTGCAAGTAAACATCCCTTTTGGATTCAGCTGCTTGGTTTGTAAGTCAGCGGGATGGTAACCTGCTGAGATTTGGCGGTGGCCGATTTAAGCAGCTGGCTGTTGGAGTCCTGTCTGCCACAGTTGCATCCAGAGGAGGTCATCTGATGGCCAATGCGATAGGCATCTGGGCTAGATCAACAGGGCTCTTCCTATCCTTTTTCCTCTTGTATTTTTGTTTTGTTTTTAGAATTGTTCAGAGTAAAGCTTATGCTGAGGTAGACTAGCACAACTGCATGGTCAATGTTGTACTGTGCTTGCTTTGGCTTCCTTAGTTAAGATCTAAAAACCTGTAGAAAGTCAATGCCTTACAGCTTCACATGACCTTGTAATGGACATTTTAACAAGCCTATCATGTGAATGTTCCAGGACCTGCTAAGTACCCTGTTCATTTTTTAAAGGCTTGTTTACAGTCTTTAGCATTAAGCTACCCCCTGCAAAAAATCTGTTATTACCTCTAAAGAGAGACGTAAAGCTCCAATGGCATTTGCAATGACTGAACTGAGATGCAGAAAATCCAGATGCTGTTCGTTTACTTAAATTTTAGGGATTTTTCCAACAGATAATAGGAAAAAAAACGTCCCTGCATCTTGATGTAATTTTATGTTTTTATTGTATCAAATATAGCCATAGGAGGCATATAGGAGACACTTGTCACACTGGCCTAGAAATATATTTAGTTTCTCTTTCCTTGTGATATACTGACCTCAAAAAGGCATGAAGACAGAGGTCAGTTGAGTTACATATCATTTCATTTTTATAATAAAGCTGTGTTGCCTTTCTGATACTGCTTATTTTGCAGGGATGGTATAGATGTTTTACAATAGCAATGATTGACTTCTGTCTAGTGTTTACTTTTTACTTTATTTTCTAGTTGTTTCCTGCATAGACTAACACTTAGTAATTTGAATTTGTATTGTCATTTTAGAAGCTGTTGAGCAAAACGTAGATGTACTAGCAGTCTTTTGGGGTTACAGGTTTTGCCTCCTGGAAGGTTTTGAAATTGATCGACATCTCAAAAACATTACTATCATTTGGTGCAAAAGGAATGGGTATTTTCTTTTTTTTCTTCCTTCCTCTGTGTCCAGCTAGAGGCAAAGGCAACTTTGATTTCAGGGTGGAGTGTTTTAAAAGCATTTTACTTTAGTGGTCTTTGGCTTGGCGATTGCTGCTGAAATTTGTTTTGATTATTCTTCTCTGTATCGAACCAAACAGAAGTGAAATAACACATAATTAATGGTGACTATCATTTGGTCACTAACAGTAAAGCCAAAGAATGACTGTTTCGCCTTTTCATCATTTATCACTTTACTATGTTTTTGTTTAAATTGAATGCAGATTTTGACTGTTGTGGAAAGCAGCATATTTGGTGCTGAGCTATGACACCATTGCGTTAGTATTGGGTAGAAAAAAATGGTTTATGTAGGTATTGAACCTTTCTGACCTTCTTAAGACCCAGAAAGTCATTATGCTCATTCTGTGCAGGCTTTCTTATTTCAAGCCTAGCAGTTGCGGTTCAGCTATATATTGTATGCTTTAGAAAAGATTCCAATCTAAAATAAAAATGTGTTCCGAAAATTACCTTAACTTTCAGAGTTCTTTTAATAAAAATAATCTTCTTATTAATTTTGTCCACCCACAGTTCTGTCCCAAACTCTTGCAATTTCTATTCCTAGTCATTATGTGCGGTATCTTCTCCACCTGCAGATCAGAGCCCTCTGTGAAACATCTGTTCCTTAAATGGGTAGCTTTTAGATATAATCCTCCAGCTTCCTCTCTTTGACTTAAATTGTTTGAGCTCTTAAAGTCTCACTCAAAGTAATGTATTTTTCTGACCTTATGATATCTGTTGTTTCTTTTTGAATATCAAGTGTTTCAAATTATCACTCCTGAATTTTAGCTATCTGGAGTGAGCACACAGCACACTATTCCAAGTAGCTGTTGCATGGATGCCAATAGGAAAGAAAACTTTTTTTTTTGTTTCCCTGGCTGATATTCTTCTGCTTGTTTTAGGTCTCAGTAGCAATGTAGTGCTTTGGCGTGTCTGTGCCAGGATTCCTTGCAAGTCAGAGTTGATGACTCTGCTCTTTGGGTGGGTTTACTTGGTTTGGCTGTATGGCCTATAGCCTTCGGTCCTGGATCCCGCTGCTTAATTTGTGCCTGGGTTGCGAAGGCAGGCCAACTGCTTTTTCATTGATCTTTATCCTGTGCATAACTCGATAGATCTTGTGTCTGAGAACATCATAGCTTTTCTTTCAGGCTGTTGATAAAAGCAGTAAGTGTGAGGCCAAAAATTAATGCTGGTAGTCTCCTACTATATTTTGTTAGATCATGGTTATGTTGAAACTTATGGGCTAGTGTATTACAATTTGATTAATAATCATTTTTCTTTCTGTGTATGTATTTCTTCATTAATTTAGGATGTTATAGCAAGTCAGAAACCATACAGAAGTCACAGCGCTTTTGCATCAATGCTTTTTTCCCCCCTCTCTTTTCTAAATGAACCTGTAATCTCATTAACAAAATGGAATCCAACAATCCAGTCTCTATAAACAACCTCAGTACTTCTTTATTCATTATCAAAGTAGCTGGTATGATACTTAATCTGAAATTGTTGTCAAATTTACAGGATTGTAGGGATCATCCCATCCATCTTTGAATTTCTCAGAGTGTTCCAATTCCTTTCAAAAATCAACATCACTTCTCAGACTTCTTAGCTAGCTCTTCCAAAATCCTTGGATACAAATTGTGAGATTCTTGTGATCTTAAGTAACGTCTGATGGCTGCTCTTTTATTGCAATATTCAGTTACAGTCAAGAAGTCAGATGACATTTCCTGTGCTAAAAACAAGTGTGTGTGTGTATATATATATTTAGTGAAGGCTTCTGCCTTCTCTGGGTGATGATTGGCACACTTACAGGTTTTTGTTCAATGTTTGACCTAAGTTATTTTTGAAATTTCAAGGACTCCTTTTGTTTGTGGTAAATTTAAAAACCAAAATGCATTGTAATTTGTTAGACTCGTTTCTTTGATTCCCTGAGTTTTCCTGATTTGCTCCTTGAAAGTTCATTTCTATTTCCTACTGTCCCCCACTAGGTAATGTTCATGCAGTTCACTGGTGAAGAAAGGAAGCTGTCTAGTAAAACAGTTCATAAATACCATTTTTATACTTTCTCCCCTGTACTGGCTCATCATTATTAGCTGTTTGTGAAATTGACCTTTTAAAAATGCAGTAGGGGAAAATAATTAGAAAAATGTCATCTAGCACTGTGATTTCTATTGCTGACAGTGTATTGCCTCAAGCATGTGTTGCTCACACTGAAGACTCTCAGAGCAGCTGATGACCTCCTCCTTCCTTCACATGTCATGAGCAGATATACTAAGAAGCCAGGTGTTTTATTTCATAGCCTGATCTGATGGTCAGCATCAGATCCCAGCAGATAATAGAAAGCACAAGAAAAGTTGACATTTGTTTCATAAAGTATTCAGATCTTTTGATCTTCTCAATTATCAATGACTGAAAAAAGCCAGTGCATTTCTGATAGACTTCCATCCCCTTCTGGTCACTCGTTCCTCTGTCAGCTGCTGGTTGTAACCTATTCAGATTGGCAGGGTCTAGATACAGCAGTATAGGGTTTCCGTGGAAGTGACTTGTTGATGGTATTGAACATTGAGCAAATTAAGATGAAAGAGAGTGGAGAAGCCTTAGACTTGGGAAGAGAAGTAGTCAATATTGACTTACTATTGAGCTATATCTTAAAGGGGAGATGACACTGAGAATTAAATCAGATCAATGCAGATGCTTGAATTAAGTGGAGACAAGACAGCTACATGACCTCAGACATTGTAGAGAGTGTGTTGTAGGTCTGTGAGGTTTTCTTTTAGGACTTAAAAACAACCAAAGTAACATCTAATGGGAGGACCTGTGTGCATGCCAGTGAGGAGGAGTGTAGCAATTGGAGGAGGAAAGCAAGAGGAGATACGTAAAGTGAAAAGGAGGAGTTTGTAGATGGTGCAAAGGATTGAGGTTGCATTTGAAGTAGGAAGAAAGCAGCTGTAAACATCCTACTAATTCATTGCTTCTTCCCTTCAACTTCAAAACATAAAAGAGGAGGAAGAGGGTGTATATATATATTTGAAAGAAAAAAGAATCATAGATCTCTGTCTATATGTGCATTAACATGCATTTGTGCTGCTCAGTCAGAAGCTAAACAGCTGAAGGGATGTAGGGCAGACATAACTTTGGACTTTCTCCAGGCCCATTCAATAGAAGGCCGGGGGGGAGGAGTTCTGATCGATAGTGAAGGATGTCTTCCATGATCTCTGAGGGCTGAAGTGAATTTTATTGACTGACAGCCACATTTAGGCACTGGCAAACAGTATACCTGCAGTACACTTGTAGAATGGTCGGCTTTGAGCTAGCAGTAGGAGTCTGCAGCTGGTGGGGTATATGTGTGACAGAATGCTTGTCCAGTAGCAGAATCCCTTATCTCACCTGGGTAAATGTCGGGTACCATTTCCTTTGGGTTTTTTTTGATGTGTGCCTCTTGTTCCTAAACCATGCGACTATTTCACTAAAATAATACTGATCCATACTCATTCTGGTTTAATTTGTGACTTGTATAAACAAAAGACAGAATTGAATATATTCAGCTTTTTTTTGAGTGCACAAAATTGAATTAATACTCAGCTTGAAAGGGTGGCCATTGACATTAGGTAAAATGATGATATGAGCCATTCTAAAATTATGTCAAGATACTGGAAAACAGAGTTAGAGCTTGCACTGATGCTCTAATAAACTGTAGTCTTGTAAGTGGAGTATGTTCTTTTCTTCCATAAACTGATGAGTATTCTCTGCTTTCAAACCACTGACTTTAACTAGTGCTTGTGATTTGTCCCATGTGGTCATCATGTGCTAAAGGTGGAAAGTAAGCTAGAAAGATCAGAGCATTTGGGAATTAAAATGTCTGGATTTTGTTTTCAGTTGCACATCAGACTTCTGGAATAACCTCTTCATCAAAAAACACCCCCCAAATACCACACTATGGATGTTAAACATCAAAACAGTGTGGGGAAATGCTTTAAGGGTTTGCATGAAATGTACTAAGTGCAAATAGAAGTGTATTGCAGAGTGATAGCTGTTTATTTTTACTTGTGCTCCTGTCCTGGATGTTAAAAAGGTGTACAGTCACATGAATCCGCTTTTTTGTTACAGTAAAGCCAGGTCATACTGCCATGGGCACCAGAAAGCAGCTTTTTTTGGACAAATACTAGTGACTCTTCAGATGTATTCTAAGAGCTGTTTAGTATTTTGGTGTTTGGTGCCTCCTTCCTTCCTTAGTTTTTCAATTTAGTGTTTGGGTTCTATTGTAGACCTACAGTTGAAGGTGTCGAGAGTATTGTGTGTTTGACAATATCTGCTTATCCTCTGGGGCCACCAAGTCTGACAGTCTGAAACAAAGTAAGAGATGAAAGGGATGAGATGAAAACTGTCTAGGCTTCTCATTAAGACTTGCTGTGGTATAATGCTTCTTGGTGTTTGCTGTTAGGAGTCTCAATTTGGAGGTAGTGAAGATTGCTGGAGAAGGGTGTTTGCTCTCTGCTATCTTTTCTCAGGCTGATGGTATTTCTGAGAGCTGTTTAGTGAAGTCCTTCGTATGCTATTTGGCTGGCAAGTCAACTCTTGCTGTCAGAATGGAATAACCATTCTGAACAACAGTACATACATCTGTGTAGTGGAACTAGTGGCAAAACAGGCTCGGGGCCCCTGGATGCCTCTTGTTACATATTATTTGAAAAGCAGTGAGATGTTTTACTCTTTGGGATCAAAGCTGTCAAAGGCGCAAGGTGAATTTTACCCCTGCAGTCCCTCACATTCTGTAACGGAATATAACTGCAACTCTAACAGGCTTATTTTTTGAAAGGTTGGAGTCCTTATGGTGTCTTTTATGGATCACTTTGCAAAAGCCGTTGTTTATTGAGAGAAGGAAGCTGGGAGAAACATCTGGGAGGCTCAATGATCTGTAATGTTCTGGTAAAGAAACAAAGTAATCCTTGCTGTAGCTAGTTAAAGTGTCAGTGCCTACACTTCTAAGCACTGAGATTTTAACAAGTTTAGTTGGGAGCTGTTTTTCCATGGACTTAAAAGGAAAGTGTGTAAAGCTGACCAGTTTCTCATTTGAACTCTGGAGAAGTTAGCTGGATCACTGCAGCGCCATGTTGGGAAGAACCACCTCATGTGGCCTGAAATTCAGGGTGTGCTCAAGGAGACCCTAAAGTGAATTGCAGCTCTGAAGAGTGTCCTTAGAGCAGATCACTTAAGATTTGAAGTTCTTGGTATCAACCAGTATTGCCAGGCACGATTTTTAAAAAATTTTTTTTTTTAAAAACCTCTGAGACTTCAGTAGTCTTGATTTGGGAAAGCAGGGAACAAACCTCATTAACAGTAATCTCGATACTCTGGCCTTGTGACCACGGCCAAACCTCCCCCCCGTCCCCCCGTGTCGTGTCC